>JAODAL010004268.1:0-159323 GCA_025379985.1 Phyllomedusa bahiana
AATTTTTTTGGGGGGGGTTATACCCGACTGGTTCGCCCTCTATTGGTCTCTATATGGGGTTTGTAGGTTTATACCTGAGCTGGTTCTGACCTCTATGTGGTCTCTATATGGCGGTGTTGTAGGTTATACCTGAGCTGGTGTCTGACCTCTATGTGGTCTCTATGTGGCGGTGTTGTAGGTTATACCTGAGCTGTGTCTGACCTATATGTGGTCTCTATATGGCGTGTTGTAGGTTATACCTGAGCTGGTGTTAGGAGGTACACTTACTTTCTTGCTGGTGTTTATTTTAGAAGGTCGGGAGGTGTGTGACCAAGGTCACATGGAGGGGGATATTGTATGTGGGTGGAGGGGGATATTGTATGTGTGGTGGAGGAGGATATGTATGTGGGTGGCGGGGATATTGTATGTGGGTGGAGGGGGATATTGTATGTGGTGGAGAGGGATATTGTATGTGGTGGAGGGGGATATTGTATGTGGGTGAGGGGGATATTGTATGGGTGGCGGGGATATTGTATGTGGGTGAAGGAGGATATTGTATGTGGGTGGAGGGAGATATTGTATGTGGGTGGAGGGGATAGTGTATGTGGGTGGTGGAGGGGGATATTGTATGTGGGTGGAGGGGATATTGTATGTGGGTGGAGGGGGATATTGTATGTGGGTGGAGGGGGATATTGTATGTGGGTGGAGAGGATATTGTATGTGGGTGGAGGGGATATTGTATGTGGGTGGAGGGGATATTGTATGTGGGTGGAGGGGATATTGTATGTGGGTGGAGGGGATATTGTATGTGGGGGGTGGAAGATATTGTATGTGGGTGGAGGGGGATATTGTATGGGTGGTGGAGGGGATATTGTATGTGGGTGGGGGATATTGTATGTGAGTGGAGGGGATATTGTATGTGGGTGGAGGGATATTGTGTGTGGGTGGGGGGATATTGTATGTGGTGAGGGGATATTGTATGTGGGTGGAGGGGGATATTGTATGTGATGGAGGGGGATATTGTATGTGGGTGGAGGGATATTGTATGTGGGTGGAGGGATATTGTATGTGGTGTAGGAGGATATTGTATGTGGGTGGAGGGAGATATTGTATGTGGGTGGAGGGATATTGTATGTGGTGGAGGAGATATTGTATGTGGGTGGAGGGGATATTGTATGTGGTGGAGGATATTGTATGTGGGTGAGGGGATATGGATGGAGCTATTTAGCCCGTGTCTATGATGTGTGAGACGACAGATTGTGACTCACTTGCTATGTACTACACAATATAGCTCTTTTTTGCACACTGTATTATGTGGTAAAATGGGCGCATTTTTTGTCCTAGAGGCCGTTTTTTTTGCTGGGGCGGGGCGATCGGGTTTCTGGGGGCGGGGTTGACGGGCGGGGGGGCCCAGGTGCTTCAGCTGTATGGGGCCCTGAAATTTCTGTTGGCAGCCCTGGTCAGGGCCCCCTTTATATAGTAGGCAATTAGCCCCTTAAAACAGAAAAGCAAGTTTACTCAATGGGTTCTGGCATTTGCATAGGGTTGGTTGTATTGATGCCAGCCCTGGGCTGAATTTATATTCATAAACATTAAAGAGGTGTTTCCACCAAACACACTGATGGCATATTGACAGGATAGGCCATCAATGTGTGAGTGGTGCGAGTCCCCCCTCTGGGGTTCACACCTCTCTTGAGAATGGGCCTATGAACATCTTCATTTTGAACTGAAAGGTGATCGGAATGTTATTGATTTCAATGGAAGCTTTGAATACAGATGAGCATAATTCTCCAATCTGCAGTCAGACAGATTGTGTACAAATTGAGAAAATTGAAGGCAATTATTACCCTCCCCAGGAGTGTTCGACAACCAAAGATCACACCAAGCCTAAGGAATAGATCCCAAGGTAACCTCTAAGCTTTTCTTACATTAGCTAATGTTAACGATCATCAGTCTACATCAGGAGGACACTGAACAACGATGGTGTACATGGCAGGATTGCAAGGAGCAAGTGTCTACCCTCCAAAAAAACAATGCTACTTGTTTCCAGTTTGATAAATATCACCTGGACGAGCCACAAGGCTATTGGAACAATGTGGCAGATTTATCAATGCTGTCTAATACTTTGACAGTGTAAAGGTAGACCAGACAGTCTTACAACGCCCCAAATTTATCACAGTGTTGATCTATGTGACACCAGTTTATACTGTCTAGTCTAATTTTACACCGTCATGGGCAATCCTCTAGGTCTAGTGGAAAGAAGGTTTCTACATAAACATAGAAAGGGATTCTTTACTGTAAGAGCAGTGAGACTATGGAACTCTCTGCCAGAGGAACTTGTCATGGTGAATTCAAAAACAGAGTTCAAAAAGGGTTTGGATGCAGAGTGAAATAATATAACAAGTTATAGTGACCTGGATTCTGGAGAAGGGTCTGGAAACATTTCTAGATGTAATAATATAACAAGTTATAGTGACCTGGATTCTGGAGAAGGGTCTGGATAACATTTCTAATGTAATAATATAACAAGTTATAGTGACCAGATTCCGAGAATGGTCTGGATATACATTTCTAGATGTAATAATATAACAAGTTATAGTGACCAGGATTCTGGAGAAGGTCTGGAGACATTTCTAGATGTAATAATATAACAAGTTATAGTGACCAGGATCTGGAGAAGGGTCTGGATACATTTCAGATGTAAATAATATAACAAGTTATAGTGACCAGGATTCTGGATAAGGGTCTGGATACATTTCTAGATTAATAATATAACAAGTTATAGTGACCAGGATTCTGGAGAAGGGTCTGGTACATTCTATATGTAATAGTAAACAAGTTATAGTGACCGGATTCTGGAGAAGGGTCTGGATACATTTCTAGATGTAATAATATAACAAGTTATAGTGACCGGATTCTGGAGAAGGTCTGGATACATTTCTAGATGTAATAATATAACAAGTCTAGTGACCAGGATTCTGGAGAAGGGTCTAGATACATTTCTAGATGTAATAATAGAACAAGTTATAGTGATCAGTTCTGGAGAAGGGTCTGGATACATTCCTAGTTGTAATAATATAACAAGATATAATGACCAGGATTCTGAGAAGGGTCTGGATACATTCTAGGTGTAATAATATAACAAGTTATAGTGACCAGGATTCTGGAGAAGGGGCGTTGATCCAGGGATTTATTCTGATTGCCAGATTGGAGTCGGGAGGGAATTTTTCCCTAAAATGAGGACAATTGGCTTCTACCTTATGGGGGGTTTTTATCTTCTTCTGGATCAACACTGTAGGACAATAGGCTGAACTGGATGGACGTCTGTCTTTTTTCAGCCTTACAAACTACCGTATTTAACTATTAGGCATCGTTCACACGGCTTATTCTGCCGCGTATTGGCGCCGTACTGCGCGCCGGATTTGCGCTTCAGTACGGCGCCAATCCGCGGCAGCAATTACGGTTATCCACTGCTCTCATAGAGAACAGTGGAATCCGTCGCTCCTCCCCGCTCGGCGAATCCGCCGCGGGGGGAGAAAGTGACATGAACATTATTTACGGCGCGGACGCCTTTGTCTATGGGGCCGGGAGCGGCGGCCCTACCGCGCTCCGGCCCCGCCCCCACCCCGCCCCTTATTCACGCGGATTTGTGCGCTCAATACGGCGCACAAATCCGTCGGGAATAAGCCGTGTGAACACGGCCTTAGTTGACTTACTTTACACCACTTATTGCACCAAAATGTTTGCACAATTTTGGACACATGGACTTGCACACTGAACCATGCCCCTTTTTTGAAACCACAATGTTTTACTGAGGTCACACCCCTTTTTTGAACGAGAGGCAGAAGTTCCTTAAACTGTTTAAAACACATAATAAACATGATATAAAGCATGCACACCAGTATTTTCAGTGCAAATTGTGCCTGAATTCTAGCACAATTGTCATAATAAATATATCCCATTATTTTGTGACACCAAAATAAAGTTTAGTTTTTTAAATGAGAAGCGTTATGTTTGGAGAATAGCAAACACTGCTTTCCACTGTTTGAACTTTACACCATCTGTGACACACGGTGGTGGTAGTATCGTGGATCATACCATAGTCGACACATGGTGGTGGTAGTATTATGGATCATACCTTTTGTGACACACGTGGCTAATAGTATCATGGATCATACCATTTGTGACACACGTGGCTAATAGTATCATGGATCATACCATTTGTGACACACGGTGGTGGTAGTATCACGGATAATATCGTCTGTGACACACGCTGGTGGTAGTAACATGGATCATACCATCTGTGACAAATGGAGCTGATAATGTCATGGATCATGCCCTCTGTGACAAACGTTGATGGTAGTATCATGGTTTGAACCTGTTTTGCTGCATCTGGGCCAGGATGCTGCCATCAATGATAGAACAATGAATTCTGAATTATACCAGCAAAGAAAAATGTCATGACATCTATCGATGAGTTGAATCTCATGAGAACGTGGGTAATGCAGCAAGACAGCGACCCAGAGCACACAAGTCACTCTACCAAAGAATGGTTCAGGAAGAATAAAGTCACAGTCCAGACCTTTATTCAATAGAAATGTTGTGGAAGAGCCTGAAGTGAGCAGTTCATGGCAGGAAACCACCAAAATAACATAGGTAAAGCTGTTTAATATGGAAGATAAACGTAACATTCTTCCAAGCTGATGTGCAGCAATAATCAACAATTACCAGAAACATGTATCTGCTGTTATTGCTGCACAGAGAGGTCATAGCAGATACTTAAAGCAAATGTTCACATAATTTTGCCACTCACAGATTCACTACTATTTCACTAGGGACATTTGGCTTTTGGTTGAAATTTTAGAATGAACATAAAATTTATTGACATTTTTTTAAATGCACTAAATGAACCGCTCTCTTCCCTTTAGATGCACATGTTCAGCTGTTCAATGTTTCAGTACTTTTTACACAACTTGCTGATCTCTAACAAGGAGCTCAATGGTAAAATTAACAACAGGTGTTTTCATCCCTGAATCGCCCAATACATTTAGGGGATCTGAATTTGTATTTAAACAGTCCTCCTCTTCCTACTGTTCACATTGTACATCGTGAATTCAAGACAACACCTTACAACTGATCAACAGTACCTCGCCATTGTGAGGCTTCAAGCAGGATGTTCTCAGACGGAAGTGGCCATTGAACTTAGAGTATCACAGATGTCATCACAGGTTGTATCAGAGATACAGAGAGACTGGAAGAGTCACAGAAAGGCAAAGAAGTGGACGTTCTTTGGCTCCATCACACACTAATGACTGCTTCATTGTAAACAATGCCCTGCGGAACCGGGTGATGAATGCTGCACAACTCCAGGCACGTTTAAGGCACCAAGTGTCACATAAGACCATTTGTAACCATTTACATCAGAGTGGTCTGTGTGCTGGAGGATCGGCAAGGGTACCTGACCCGGCAGATGCATAGGACTTTCCTCCAGCATTGTTGGCAGCCATCATTCTGCTCAGAGACTTTCATCACTAAACAGCACTGAGGAGCACTGGTCCCTCATCCAACATAGATGCTTCCTGGTCCATGCAAGACGATGATACCGGATCTTGGTGGTGTGGTCAGGTCGTGTGATATTGGATGATTTTCCTCAATAAATAGATCACAAACTGTGATATTTGTGACTCCTTTGTTAGATTTGTTCTCTTTATCTACTTTTAGGACTTGAGAAAATAGGATGTAGGTCAAATTTATGCAGAAATATAGAAAATTCTGAAGGGTTTCATAAACATTCCAGCAGCACAGTCTGCGGTTGTTGTGCAGAGTAATAAGAACATATTTGTTAACTTTTACTTGCTTACAAGGTCCACGTTCTCACTTAACCTATGAATGCCATTGAGTGAGTCATAATAATATGTATCAATCACCGATAACGTCCTCTCTGTGGGTCTGATAAGCTCAAAACAACTAAGGCAATCAAAGTGTAAGCAGTAAATCAATACAATCAATGCAAAAAGTTCTTCTGATTGTGAAAGTCCTGGTCATGGGGCAACTGGAGCGGTAGACATGAAAGTTGCCATGAAAGCCACTGAAGATCGTAGGCGGCAGCTGTGTATTCCATGTGCAGTTTCCATAGAGCGGTGGAAAGAACCCGGTCACGTTGTTGTGTGGAAATATAAGGTGTCTAGATCTATACTCCAACCACTCATGTGTACTCTTGACTCTTCATATATGGCCTGGAGAAATCCAAGGCCGGGACAACGGGTAGGCAGAGCTAGGGCATCACCTCATGCCTTTTAGGAAGAGGGTCCAAAGATGTATGAAGAGGGCTTATGAATTGGACCCACTCTATATACACACCTGCCCTCAGTGCCTGGGACCAGAAATAATTCCAATCCTATTAATATATAAACTCATATATCCTGAACACAAAAAAAACACCCGGTATGGACTGTTATACCGCTTCAGGTTCCCACTTCCTGTTCAGGCCGTTGGTGGTTCTACAGCGTCAGGTTCCCACTTCCTGTTCAGGGTATGGACAGTTCTACAGCTTCAGGTTCTTACTTCTAGCTTGTTCAGGCTGTGGATGGTTCTACAGCTTAAGGCTATCAATTTCTGTTCAGACTGAGGGCGGTTCTTCAGCTTCAGACTCCTACTTCCTGTTCAGGATGCGGCAGTTCGACACCTTCAGGCTCCCATTTTGTGTTGAGGCTGTGAGCTGTTCTACGGCTTCAGGCTTCAACTATCTGTTCAGGCTGAGGGCGGTTTTATACCTTCAGGCTTCTACTTCCTGTTCAGGCTGTGAGCAGTTCTATAGCAGTGACTGCTATTCCTAGCTGAGCCTGTTAGAGGGACATTGGTGATAGAGGGGTTGTACCAGCAGGGCGCAAGGCTACAGAGCTCAAAACAAGCTTCTTTGCTTCTGATAAAACATAGCAGGGACTGATGTCACCATCCAGGTCAGGGCTCTAGAAAGAAAGAGGCAGTTGGCAGACTAGGAAACTTTCTGAACACAAGCAGGAGATGATATCTGCCCCTAACTCTGACAAAGCAAAATTAGAACAGCAATGTATTTGGTAATAATATTTATTTACCTTTAACTACATGTTTAAACCCAATCAATTGTCATGTTTTCTAACTGGGATGGCTAGAAACATCCGGGTATGGCAGATCCTCTGGGTCCACCACAGGCACAGATGGTAAGACACGCGATGGATAGCCGAAGTGCAGGTCTGGATAGCCGGTGCTGGAACGGAGAACAAGGCACCACAGGTGTAGCCATTAAACGTATGCACAGTCCCAGGATAATAGCAGACTAGGTTGGACACCAGGTATCAGCAGGTATTGGCAAACAGGTGCAGCGACAGGAGTTCAGCAGGTAAAGGAGATAGGTAATACATCAGGAACCAGCAGAGAAACAGGTGCCCTGGATAGCACAGGGTTAATGCAGAAGTTCAGCAGAAGCTTCAGCAGACAGAGGTCTAGCTCACAGGAGAAACACCAAAACGAACTGACCCAGAGCACAGGGAGGAAGTTCCTTATGAAAGCAGAGGTCACAGGTCACAGGGCTGGACATAGGAACACCATCCCTTTAAATAACAGAAGGCTATCGCACGTGCGCCCTAGCAGGTGCGCACACACGCCGAGGAAGCCACAGAGGATGGATACTCACGGGATCGTGGCCAGGTGAGTAGCGCTGAACAGCAGGGGACACAGGAGCAGGTACAGAGTACAATGACACAGCCGCTGTGAGCCCCGCACAGGGAGTCACAGCAGACCCAGAAACGGCATGGACACGTCCACGGCCCAAGCCACGGACCGCGGTGTGATCCATGACATCAATGTTGTGAGAAAACCCCTTTAAGTTTCATCAAGTCATCAAGCTCCCATAGAGTCTCATAATAAAGAGCGAGGGAAAACATCCTACCAAAATGAGAAGGTTTCAAATGGGTTTTCTCATCACACGCTTTCACAGACTTTAGCTCTTTCTCTGTCTTACAACTTCAAATCCAGGGGCGTGTCTCTCCTCTTAGTGGACGTGTCTTTCCTCCCAGAAGGTGTCTTCCCTCACTGAAGACCGGTGGCATCATCATTCTGTGTGAATAGTGGGAGGGGGAGGATGTCACAAATCTGCAGACCTCCTGCAATGTTCAGTTCTCATGTCTGTAGAGCTGTCACCTCCCTCCCAGGCTGCACAAGCTCCTTGTAACCAGAACAACTGTATTGGTGTATACAGTTATACATACAGCCTGAACTGATGAAACACATGTGAGGGATGCACTCTGCTCCCCCCTCTGTTATCAGGCAGGAGATAGGGGAGCCTTTACAAGGCTGTGTTATATGGATGGAGGAGCAGAGTGTATAAGGCTGTGTTATATGAGGGGAGAGTGAATCTAGCAGCTAGAGACTCAGTAATTGCCCAGATCCTTCACATGATGAGCATAGATGAGCTCAGAGAGCCTTTATTATAAAGACACAGTCAGCATAGACCATTGAGGCAGTTAGTTTCACCTTCATTTTCCACAGCTCAGAGGACAGTAAGCACAGAGTGCAGGCAGCCAATCACAGCAATGTGTGTGTCCCATCTAGGGGGCATGTCCCAACAAGCTGAATGAAATATTATTCAGCCAATCACAAAATAGGGGGTGTGTCCTGACCTGGGGCTGCAGTTTTAGGTTGTAGAACACACAGATTAGCGCATATCTCTATGCTATAGTAAATGATTTAGGTAATACAAACCCAATTCAAACCAACTGTTCCCATCATTAAAGATATGATCTTTGTAGAGAGAAAACCCCTTTAAACCAAGGAAGTGTAAAGATTAATCTTCAGACACAGAGTTTTTCTTTGAATCTTCCGGTGTCTAATCAAGCTTTTGAGATTAACCTTTAATCTTGGTTTGTGAGGCAGGACAGTCGCTGAATGTGCAGCTCCTCTAAAATCCCAGCAGAACTAATGAGTTTCAAAAAGTCCTAGGAATTAATTTCTCACTGATTAAAGTGCAGGCTCACCACCAGTGGCCCCCACATATACAGGGGATTTAGTATAAGTCGGACACGCTCCCGTCATGCGTGAGACAAGCAGATAAAGGTTTTCCGTCGCTCTGTCTCTAAAGGGACAACGCCTACCCCTTTTTTTCCCTAGCCTATCAGAAGATAAGGTTAATTTCCCATAGTGGATAGTAGAGATTGTTGCTCATCTGCTGGTTGGTGGACTCCATAAAACATAATGGTTTCTTTATTGCTCTGTCTCTAATAGGATGGAGCGACCCAACCCGTTATTACTCAGCCAATCACAGGAGATATTTATTTCCTATAGAGAATTACGCAACTCGCCGCTCCTCCTTTGATTGGCTGAGACTACTCCCATAGAACTAAATGGGGTTTTTGTCGCTCCTCCCATGATTGGAGGATCTGATAGTCAATGAATTAAAACAAATTTGAATGTAGGGGTTTTCCCAGTCTTTTTATATGCCTGACTCCTGACGTAGCGTCTGTCTGAGGCGAGAAACACGTTGAGTATTTTATATGGTGTATAAGGTTTCATTCTTTTATGAGGTTGTTTTTATGTATGGAACCTTTTTTATAGCACCTTTATACTGCCTCATAGAAGCGCCGGGACCCGTTCTTTTCTTTATTTTCTTGATACCCCGTGCCAGCTGCCACCGCGTGAGTGCGCCTTTGGAGAAAGGACCTTTGGTGTGCGGGGACAACTCGACGACCAAAACACTAAGGGTATGTTCACAAGGCTTATTGGGCACAATTACCCCGAAACGCGGGGTTTTTTTAAACCACCCCTAATCAGTGCTAATTCCAAAAAGCAGGGGGGGGGGGTGACCCTTAACACGCATTTTCACACGCATATTTCCGCTAACCCTATGTTCACAGGGCTTAAAACTGGGACATATTTCGGCCTGTATTTTCGCGCCGTACTGCCAAATACGGGTGAGATTTTTCCCAGTCATTACGGAATCCACGGGTTCTCATAGAGAACTATGGATTACTCCCCCTCCCCCCGCTCCAATCCCCGGGGGGAGATAAGTGACTTTAATTACTACACAAATACTGCCGTTAGTAATAATGTCAATGGGCCAAACGGGCGCGAGTCCCAAACCCCGGCGTAATTGGGGGGGCGGTCTGCCTAACAATTGCATGCACGACGGTAATCCATAGTTCTTTTAAACTATGAATTAACCAAAATTGAGCCCATTTTCCGCATAAACACAATCGCGCTAAACACCCCGAAAATGCGCAGCTGATAAGCCTTCAACATACCCAAGGGTTGTCAAACGGCTTTTTTTTTGGGGCATTTCACAGCGACTGAGCTTAATACACGGGAAATGCCCCCCAAAATTATGGAACCATACTCTCATAGAGAACTATGAATTGCGCCTCGTCCTCCTATGCGTACAATACGATCGTATTGCACGCGCTTATAGATAAGTAACATGTCAATTGCTTGCGGTGATAACGCTCCGCAAGTAATGCATGTCTATGGGGCCAGCGGGCTGGCGGACCCCCCGCGCTGTGCTACAATACATCGTGTGAACATACCCTAAGGCTATGTTCACGCAGCTTATTCACGGCGTAATTGCGGGATGGATTTACGCGGTGAAAGGGGGGGCCCACCAGCCCCATAACATTCATTATCCATGGCTGTATACCCTGAAAAATTACGGTCCTTTCCCTCCCTTGCCGCGGAATTCTATTTTCTCTATGAGAACTGTGGATTACTGTAATGACTGGACGGATTTCACCCGTAATTCCCGCGTACGGGTAAAATTACAGGCTGAAATCCATCCCAAAATAAGCCGTGTGAACATACCCTAAGGAGTGCTGTGCCTCACCTTTTATCACAATAAAACAGGGTGAGCGCCCAGTTCACACTGAGTTTATTAACTTCATTGTAAACGTACTTCACCATAAGAGCGCCCCCTCTGTTTTCTCTTTCTTTGGATGCAAGCAGATACAACGCCCTACACCTCAATTTTCGAGGGATAGGACATTTTAACAGCTTAAAAGGCCGATTATGGTCCTTTGTTTTTTGTCAGCGTTGATCAGTTCACTGCAGTTACATAGCCAACATTGCCCCAGTGACATCATTGCACCAGGCCGAAAATTTTGATTTCTATACGG
The DNA here is from genome assembly GCA_025379985.1 of Phyllomedusa bahiana. Classification (NCBI taxonomy): domain Eukaryota; kingdom Metazoa; phylum Chordata; class Amphibia; order Anura; family Hylidae; genus Phyllomedusa; species Phyllomedusa bahiana. Next base: position 11,115 of record JAODAL010004268.1, read on the forward strand.
GGGGAAAATAAGATTTTTTCTTTTATTTTTCTGAACCCCCAAGTCACACTGTAAAATGTGTCATCTCTTATAAATCTCTGGGTCTTACCGACCGGAATGATCAAACCCATTCTGCCCCAGGCTATCTCAGATACCAAGACTTTATTGCGCAGCACAGCAGTAGCAGGTCATCTCAACCTCTGCTCCATTCAAGATTGATTACAGTAGAAGGAATAGGGAACTCTGGGGGCCTCCATTCTAGTCATCAGTGGGGGTCTCGGGGTGGGACCCAAAGCAAATTACAGGATAAGAAACATTTTTTTTGGGTAAAAAAACTGCTTTAAACAGAACCAATTAAAGGGGTTTTCTCACTACAAAATAATTAGCTTTTAACATTAGGGACAGGTAATTGAAGACTTTTTCTAAGTACTTTGCTTTGTTGATTTTTCTTTGGTCAGGGGACATAAAAGATTTTGGACGACCTGTCGGAACAGAGGTGCCTCCACACCAGTTTTAAGGTGCATTAAAATGTGTATGGGCCCCTTTAAATGAACGACCTGTCAAAATCTGGCATGTGGTCTACTTGCATGGGAAAAACTAGGCACCAATCAGGCGCATAGCAACATTTATAGCATATTTGATGCTCTTACTTTAGACGCATCAAATGTTTCGTGCCTGGTGTATAATGCACCTAGTTTTGGTGTATTACAGTTTATATACTAGTGCATCTCAAAAAATTAGAATATCACTGAAAAGATAATTGATATCAATAATTTAAGTCAAATAGAGAAATCCAAAATTTACAACCATTACAATGAATTTTCAAGGTTTAAATAATAATTTTTTACCCAAAATAAAAAAAACCGGAGGAAAACCCCTTTAAAAATTTTCAAAGATATTCTAATTTTTTGAATGTCGAAAAAAGGGCGTCAACAGTTTAATAGGGTTTATGATAAGGAGGAAGCGGGGCTCTGTGAATTAGGGTTATATATAGAGGAAAACTAAACCTGTATATAAGGTTTTAAAAGGGGAGGACTGACTCTGTGATATATAGGTTATATAAAGGAGAGAACTGACTCTGTGATATATAGGTTTATATGATAGAAAAAAGAAGCTGAGCTCTTGATATTTAGGGTTATATAAAGAGGAGAATGTTTTGCTCTGTGAATATAGGGTTATATGATAGAGGAGAGAAAACGAGCTCAGTGATATATAGGGTTTTATGATAAAGAAAAAGAACTGAGCTCCCTTTGGGATAAAGGGTTTAAATTAGAGGAGAGAACTGAGCTCTGTGATAATAGGGTTATATGATAAGGGGGGAACTGAGCTCTGTAAAATAAGGGTTATTGGAAAAAGGAGAAACTGACTCTTGATATATAGGGGGTTTTTTTTTTAGAGGAGAGGAGGACTGTGATATAGTAGGGTTTATTAAGAGGAAAAGGGGACCTGTGATTTTATAGGTTTATATAGAGGAGAGAACTGGCTCTGTATAAAAGGTTTTTTAAAAGAAAAAGGAGAAACTGGCCTGGATATATAGGGTTATATATAGAGGGGAAAAAGCAAACTCTGTGATTATAGGGTTATAATGAATAAGAGAGAAGCTGAGCTCTTGGTATATAGGGGTTTTAAAGATAGAGGAGAGAAGCTGACTCTTTTATATATAGGGTTATATGATAAGGAGAGAAGCTGAACCCCTTGATAAAAGGGGTTTTATGATAGAGGAAGGGGCTAGCTTGTGAAAAATTTTAAATTATATTATAGAGGAGAGAAGGGGTTTGTTTTATATGGGTTATAGATAAGGAAGAAGCTGACTCTGTGAATATAGGGTTTAAAAATATAGAGGGGGAGAGGGCTCTGGATATATAGGGTTTATGATGGGGGGAGAGAAAACGAGCTCTGTGAATAAAGGTTTTTTATGTTAGGGAGGAAACTGACTCTGTAAAATATAGGGTTAAAGTAAAAAAGGGGGAAAAACTGACCTGTGATATAAAAAAGGTTAATAGGGAGGAGAGAAGCTACTCTGTGATATATAGGGTTAATGATAAGGGAAAGCAACTCTGTGATATATAGGGTTATATGAAGAGGAGAGGGGCTGACCTGTGATAATAAAGGTTATATGATAAGGAGAGGAGCTGATCTGTGATATAAGGTTATATGAAGAGGAGAGAGCTGAGCTCGTGATTATAGGTTTTTAATTTATGAGGAGAGAAGCTGGCTCTGTGATATATAGGGGTTTTATGATAAGGAGAGAACTGAGCTCTGTGATTAAGGGTTATAGTTGAGAAGGGAAACTAGCTTGTTATATAAGGTTTTATGGAGAGAGAAGTGAGCTCTTGATAATAGGGTTATATATAGAGGAAAAAGCTAACTCTGTGAATATAGGGGTTTTAATAGAGGGAAGGAGCTACTCTGATATATAGGGAATTTAAAAAAGGAGCGACTTGAAATTTTAGGTTTTTATATAAGGAGAGAAAATGGCCTGTGATATAAGGGTTTATAAGAGGAGAGAAACGAGCTCTGGAATTAGGGGTTTTAAAAGATAAGGAGAAACGAGCCTTTGAATAAAAGGTTATATGGAAGAGAACTACTCTGTGATATAAGGTTTTTTATGATAGGAAAGCTAAACTTGTGATAATAGGGTTATAGAAGGAAGAGGGGTGAGCTCTGAATATAGGGTTTATTGTAGAGGCGAGCTCGTGATATATGGGTTATATGATAGAGGGAAAAAGCTAGCCTGTATATATAGGGTTTTAAGATAGAGGGAGAACGACTCTTGATAAAATGGTTATATGAAGAAGAAAAGCTAGCCTTGATATAAGGGTTTTATATGAGGAGAGGAGCTGAGCCGTGTATTAGGGTTTTAGATAGAGGAGAGGAGCTGAATTCGGTGAAAATAGGTTATTTTATGGAAGAAGCGAGCTCTGTGATAAATAGGGGTTATATGAAAAGGGGAGGGCTGAGCTCGTATATAAGGGTTTAGATAAGGAGAGGACTACTCGTGATATATAGGGGTTATATATAAAGGGAGAGAACGGGGCTCTGTGATATATGGGTTATATGAAAGAGAGAAAATGAGCTTTGTATATATAGGTTATATTAAGGAAAGAAGCTGAGCTCTGTGATTTTTAAAGGGTTTTATGATAGAGGAGAAGCTAAGCCCTTTATTTAAAAGGGGGTTTTATATAGAGGAAGAACTGAGCTTGGATATATAGGGTTTTTATGATAGAGGAAGGGGCTGAACCTTGAATAAATGGGGTTTTTTAATAGGGAGAAGCGAACTCTGGATATATAGGGTTTAAAATAAAGGGAAGAACGAGCCTGTGTAATAGGGTTATAGATAGAGAAGGAGCGGTCGATATATAGGGGGATATGAAGGGAAGAAGCTGAGCTCTGTGATAATAGGTTAAAATGATAGAGGGAAAAGGGTACCGTGATATTAGGGTTTTTATGATAGAGGGGGAAAAGCTGAGCTCTGTATAATAGGGTTTATGAAAAGAGAAACTGAGCTCGGATAATAGGGTTATAAGATAGAGGGGGGGGAAGCTGACTTGATATATATTTTATTTGAAAAAGGGGAGGAGCTGACTCTGTGTATATAGTTTTTATGAAGGGGGAGAAAGCTGACTCGTGATATATAGGGTTTATATGATAGAGAAGAAAGCTGGCTCTGTGATATAAGGTTAATGAAAGAGGAGAGAAGCGAGCTCTGTGATATATAGGGAAAATTAAGAGGGAAAAAGCTGACTCTGTGATAAAATAGGAATATGAAAAAGGGGGAGAAAGGCTTTTCCGGTATATAGTGTTAAAAGAAGAGGGAGAAGCTGTCCTTTGAATATAGGGGGTTATAAATGAAAGAAAGCAACCTGTGATATTAGGGTTATATGAAAAAGAGAACGACCTGTGATATAAGGGTTAATATAGGGGAGAGAAGCTGAAACCCGGAATATAGGTTTTTTGATAGAGGGAAAAAACTGACTCTGTGAAATTTTTAAGGGGTTTTAAATAAAAAACCCAACCCCCCTTTTTTTATGGTTTTTTGGGTGGGAGGGGAGGGGGCCTTTTTGCCCCGGGGAAATAGGGGGTTTTGGGGGGGAAAAGGGGGGAAGGGGGAGCTCCCCAAAACCCCGGGGGTTTTGTAGGGGGGAGAGAGGGGGCCCCCCCTTTTTTTAAAGGGTTTTAATGGTAGGGGAGGGGGAATGACTCCCTGATAATTGGGATTAAATGGATAGAGGGGGGAAGTGGGGTTTTATTATTTTTATTTTTTTACAGGGGGGAAAGGAAACTGGGGGGCCCTTTTAAAAAGGGGGACTAAAAGGAAAAAGGGGGAAGGAAAAAATGGGGGCCCCCCCTGGAAAAAGGGGGATATGGAAAAAGGGGATTTATTTGGAAAAAGGGGAATGGAAAGAGGGGGAAAACTTCCAAAAATGGGGGTATTAAAGAGGGGGACAACTGGAAAAGGGGGATATGGAACAAAGGGGGACTCCCGGAAAACAAGGGGAAATGGAAAGAGGGGAAGGAACAAGGGGGGCCCCTTTTAAAAAAGGGGATATGAAAAAGGGGGACTACCTGGAAAAATGGGGTTTTAAAAAGGGGGAAATGGAAAAAGGGGGCCCATTGAAAAGGGGGGAAAAATTTGGAAAAAGGGGGCAAACCTGGTAAAAAAGGGGGTTTAAATGAAAGAGGGAAAGGAAACGGGGCCCTCTGGAAAAATGGGGTATATTGGGAGGGGGAAATAAAAAAGAGGGGCCCTTCCCCCGGGGGGGGTATAAAAAAGGGGTTATAAAAAAGGGGGAAAGGAAAAAGGGGGGAACACCCGGAAAAATGGGGGTTAGGAAAGGGGGGCATCCTGGAAAAATGGGGGTAAATGAAAGAGGGGAAAACCCGGAAAAAAAAGGGGGATATAAAAGGGATTGAAAAGAGGGGGAACTACCTGGAAAAATGGGGGATATGGAAAAGGGGAAAAACAAGGGTCGGAAAAAAATGGGGGTTTTAAAATTTTTTTTTTGGGGGGGGAGCCCCGAGCAAAAATTTAAATAGTTAAAAGAAAGAGGAAAGGACCCGAACTTTCTGTTAAAAAATATAGGGGGGTTTTAAAAGTGTAGGAAAAAGCTCTTTGGAAATGGGATTTATTAAAAGTTTAGAGACTTTTTTTTTGTGGATATTTAAAATTTGGGGGTTTAATGGGGAAAGGGAGAACTTTTTGGGTCCCCTGTTTATTTAAAATGTTTGTTGTTTTTTGGAAGGGAAGTTTTTTAGCTTTTGTTTTTAAAAAGTTTTTAAAAATTAAGGGGGGAGCAAAACCCCGTGAATAAGTTATTATGGGATAGGGAAAAGGGGGTGAAAACTTTTTTTGTAATAAAAAAAAAAAAGAAAAGAAAAAAGAAAGCTAATCTGGGGGGTAAAGGGTATATTTTAATGATTTTTGAAGCTAAAGTAAATTGGGGGTTTTTTTTTGAAGAAGGGTGATTTTATTTTTTAGGTTTTTTAAAAGGGGGAAAAAGGGGGCCGACCTTAAAAAGGGTATTGTAAAAAAAGGGAGCTGGCCCTCTTTTAAAAAGGGTTAATTATAGGGGGGGGGCTTTTTGCTTTTTTTTATTTTAAATAGGAGGGCTTCCCCTATTGGGTTTTTTAAAAAAGGGGGGAAAAACCCACCCCTTCCCGTTTGTTATAAATTAGGGGTTTAAATTAGAGAGAAAACTTTTTTTTAAAACCCCCCCTGATTATTAGGGTTTATAATCAAGAGGGAAAAATTTTCCCTTCCCGGGATTTGTTATTGAAAAAGAAAGAGGAGCCGACCCCCCATTATTTTTAAAGGGTTTAAAAAAATTTTTGAGGAGAAAAAGAGGTTTTTTTGTGCCCCTGTGAATAAAAATTAGTTAAATAAAGGGAGAAAAGGGGAACCAGGGCCCATGTGGGAAAATTTTAAAGGGGGTTTTATTTGGAAGAGCGTGCCCCTGTTGAATATGGTTTTAGTTGAAGAAATCCTACACCTTTGATATAAAGGGGGTTTTAAAAAATAATTTCCTGGTTTTCTCAAAGCTATATACTGGAGGTATCGGGAAGGGTATATTTTGCAATCAGCTTATTTTCAAGGAACTGTTCTACCAAGTACAGATTGGGGCAGATTTTTTATGGAGATTGCATATGGTGTGCATGTGATTTATTATGTGTTTAAAAGGGGCACAGTCATGGGGGGCACAAAGATCCTTCTACCACATAAGAAGACACCAGTATTGTAAAAGACACGTGTGAGCTAAGGGGCCCTCTTTTAAAGGAGATTTATCACTTCATCAGTTCGGCTGTTTTCTTGTAGCTTCATTTTCTCAGTTCTTCAAATCCAGGATTGTTTCTTCCCCTCCCAGCTGGGTGTTTCTTAACTGAAGGGGAATGACAAAATACCACCCCATCACTGTTCCTGTCTGAGTCCACAGGTCACAGTGTAATTCCTCTCCCTATGCAGTCTTATTTTGTAAGAGCTGTTTGTTTACATACCACAGCCCTGCATTCAGTCTAGACAGTCTTCTATGAACTCACAGCACTGATCTCTTCTCCTCTCACAGCTGGAGGTTTGTTACAGTTGAATCCAGTCTTCTATGAACTCATCCAGAGCAGCACAGATCCGTCTCACTTCTATGTTTACACGCAGGAGCATTAGGTACCGAGTACAATTCTGCTGTTCCTCATTGTAGAAGCAGCTGCAGTGTTACTGTGCAGTTCCTGGCTGTGAGAGTGAAATGCTGCCAGCCCCTTAGCAATAGAAGTCTTGTCATGCATCAGAAGGAACCGAGGGCCCACTGCACCTGGATATGGTATCACAGTGGGTCTGTGGATCTCATCCCGGTACCTTATGGCAGTCAGGGTGCCTCTGATTAGCACATATAGGGCTGTGCAGCCCTCTGAAGAAATGCCTCCCCCACACCATTACTGACCTACTGCCAAACCGGTCATGCTGGCAGCAGAACATTCTGAACTTGCTCTCATCTGTGAAGAGTACAGGACACCAAAGTCGAATCTGCCGAACCTAGTGTTCTCTGGTAAATGACTATCGCCCTGCAAAATGTTAAAGGGGTTTTGCCACGATGTAATGTTGACGTGGGATCCTCCAAAATGGGTATTTAATCACTTTTCTAAATATATGTGATTACAAAAAGTGAAGCCTGTGAGATCTACAGCCTTAATCAGATGCCCTTAGTTACTTAAAAGTTTACATTAGATACGACCAGCAGCTGACAGAAGCTGATCTGGCCGCGCTTGCGTTGTCTGCACTTCTTATCTGATGACAGGGAACATGAATGAGCTTCCAAGAGACTGTGGAGAAAGTGCAGTGTATGAGGCTTTAGGCTGCAAAGACAATCCACTGGTTGTAATGTTATTATTTGAGTGAACATTGCAGACGCTCCCTTATTTCTCCCTCTGTGCCCCTCGCTGCTCAGCCCCCTCCCTCTCTCCTCTGCAGTGTTCATGATTTGTTTATATTTTCTCCTTTCGCCAGATAAGAGGAAAACAACTCATTTCGTGGCAAAACCCCTTTAAGCTGTAAGCACAACACCGACTTGTGGCTGTCAGCCCTCATACCACCCTCATGGAGTCTGTTTCTGACAGTTTGAGCAGACACAAGGATATTCGTGGTCTGCTGGAGGTCATTTTGCAGGGCTCTGGCACGGGTAGCGTTCCTACTGCTGGGTTGACTCCTGGTTTACAACAGCCAAAAAGGATGAGAACAGAGAAATGGTCTGTGGTCACCACCAGCAGCACCACTCCTTTATAGGGATTGTCTTGCTAATTGCCTGTCATTTCTACCTGTTGTCTATTAGGTTTGTACAACCGTATGAGAAATTGATTCACAATCAGTGTTGATTCGTAACTGGACAAGTTGATTTCAAAAAAGTGTGGTTGACTTAGAGTTGTGTTGCTCAAGTGTTCCCTTTTATTTTTTATAGCACTTTATTACTCTAGTGGCCCCTAAATACTGCCATTCAATGTTCATGTAAAACTGCCATTTGGTTTCCAGATAATGCTACTCTATGCTGCTTAAAAAGTAACTATGGCCATTCCTGAATGTCACGGTTCACAGTAGTGGATCCACTTGATCACCACAAGCGATGGTGTAAGCCACGCCAGGGAGTGGAATCTAAGTAGCCCCCGGTATTCACCAGAGCCCGCCGCAAAGCGGGATGGACTTGCTGCGGCGTGAGTCTACCAGGTCGCTACCCCTGACGTGACTTGCTTGCGGAGGCAGCCGAGGTTTAACGTGGTACAGAATCGTAAGGCAGGCTCGTAGTTGGGGACAGGCGGTAAGGTCAGGACAGGCGGCAAAGGTACGTGGTCAAGGAACGGAGGCAAGACGGTACAGTATACAGTAATCAGAACAGACTCAGGAAACGCTTTCTCAATAGGCAATGGCACTAAAGATCCGGCAGGGACGCTCCGGAAGGAACTACCTGGCCCTTTAAATTAAAGACAGCCTAAGAAGCGGGGACGCGCGCAGCGGCCGGCAGGGAAGTCGCGGGGATGCAGGATCGCGGTCAGGTAAGTTTGGCTGTTCAGGGGAGCGAGTGTGCCCGCGGGCCGATACACTGACCGCGGTGCCACTTGTCCCTGAAGCCGGGGGCACAGTTGAAGCCCGAGCTCGCCCGCGGCCCGACCGGGAGTGCCGCGGGAACGCTCGTGACACTGACCGGTCTGTTTTAGTAAATCTTTGTCTTACCTATGAAATACCAATCATGGAGCGTCTTCTCTTATAACTGTTGTGCTGTTCCTCTGTTATTCCTTCTAGAAATGTATTACTAAAATTGTCAACTCGGTGTTACCAATTGGACATTATCCAATCAGTGCTGACAAAAGTAATGTGTGTGGGACATGCCACTTTAAAAACTGGAATGGTAACACCCACTTGCCTGATTCAGGAATCCTTTTCTAGGAGAAATAGCAGAGGAACCAACCACACGACACAGAGATGTAAGAGAAGAAGCTCCAGGATTGTTATGTCACAAGGTATATAAGGATTTCCTAAAATAGACAGGTCAGGAGAGGTCACGGGTTCTCTTTGAATACTAAATAGGTTAATTATAAAGGTCCTGGTCTAAGAAAGCAGAATGAAATACTGGTAAAGTATAGCGGTACAAGGCAGTGAATGATGACATGCTCCACTCTCATGTCCTAGAAACTGGGGCAAATATTAATCAGGGATAAAAAACTGCAGCAAGCGAAATAAAAAATCCAGGTGTGCAAGCTTCAAAGTAAGATCTTAAATCCTCCACAGAACAGAAACAGAAAAAAAGCAGCACCACCAATATCAAAAACAGTGATTTTAGTGAATTCAGCTCCTCAATGGAGCCATTTAAAAGGGACCAGGGCAGTTTCCCACCCTCTAAAGCAGGCATCCTGAAACTGCGGCCCTCCTGCTGCTGGGAACTACAACTCCCATCATTCCCACTGTTATAGATTATATAAATGCATGATGGGAGTTGTAGTTTCCCAACAGCTGGAGGGCCGCAGTTTGAGGATGCCTGCTCTAGAGCCAACCCTGATCCATACCTGACTTACACAATACATATGATGCTTTGCCACTTTATTAGAGACACCAGCCCTGTGAAGATTGGAGTTTTCATGTATGGAAATTAGACCTGTTAGCATAAAAGTGAGCAAGTTTTCCCGTCACTGCCATGTCCTGGTTTGCCCCACTTCCAGCCGCAGACAGGAAGTGGGGAAACCGCCATCTTGTACAATCTAATGCAATGCATTAGACTGTATTGACAATCGCGCCACCTCGTGGTCAAGCACCCTAGGTGGACTCAATGTTACAGTAAAAAAAAAAAGAAATAAAGTTTTAAAGTACCAAAAAAAGCATTAAAAGTTCAAATAACCCCCCTTTCCCCATTTTACAAATAAAAACAATAAAATAATAAAAAAAGTTACACATATTTGGTATCGCTGCGTCCGAAAAAGTCCGATCTATAAAAATATAACATCATTTATCCCGTACGCTGAACACCGTAGAAGAAAAAAAATTCCAAACGCCAAAAGTGCATTTTTTGGCGTTTTATGTCACTTAAAAAATGGAATAAAAGTGATCAAAAAAGTCGCATGCATTCCAAACTGCTAGCGATAAAAAATACACTTCAGCCCGCAAAAAATGCCCCCTCACTGATGTCCGTTAGGTTTTTAATACAAAAAGTAATTGGTCGCACAAAATGGCGCCGTAGTGCAAATTTCAAAAATAGAAAAAGTTTGGAATTTTTTTACGGTACTAAAACATAATAGAAACCCTACATGTTTGGTATTTCCGGATCCGTATCAACCTTTAGGATACAGATAACACATTATATTTACCGAAGATTGAACGCCGTAAAAGCAAAAAACCCGCAAACATGGCAAAAATACGTTTTTTTCACAATTTGTCCCACTTGGAATTTTTTGGCGGTTTCCCAGTATATTCTATAGTATAGTGAATAACACCATTAGAAAGTACAACTTGTCCCGCAAAATAAAAGGCCTCATAGGTCTATGTAGGTGGAAAAATAAAAAAGCTATGGCTCTGGGAAGGCGAGGAGGGAAAAACGAACGTGTCAACAACAAAATACGCTGGTTCCTTAACGGATTAATAGATCGGACTTTTTCGGATGCAATGATATGTGTAACTTTTTTATTTTATTTTTTTATTTGTAAAATGGCAAAAGATGGTGATTTGAACTTTTAATTTTTTTTTTTTTACACATTAAAACTTTTTTTTTTTTATTGTAACTTTGGGTCCCCCCTAGGGCGCTACACCACTAGGGGGTGCAATAGTTTCTACAACCTAATGCATTGTATAAACAATGCATTAGGGTGTACTAATATGGGAGTTTCCCCACTTCCTGCTTGGGGACAGAAGTAGGGAAATCGAAAACATGGCAGCGATGGAGGCCTTCACAAGGCTGTGACCGCCGGGTGTTAGCTGCAATGAGCAGCTGACACCCGGCAGCTATGTAGCGGTATAGCAGCCCATTAGCAACCCTAGGACGTACTCCATACATGCCAAATTTTGAAAGTGAGAAAGCAGGAGATTTGAAGATGCGCCGCCCCCAAAATTTGCATGACCACACATCTTGATGGTGAAAGCCACGCCCCTTCAAAAAGCCACACCCCACTCCAGATAACTGTGTAATGGCTCTGGAAGAAAACTAGATTAGGGTTTTGGCGTCACCCAGCTTTCCTGGACTGTTGGATGGTCTATTCAGCATCCAAGAGAGCTGAGGGATACCGCCAAACTGTGCCCCAATAAGTAGATATCTCAGTGCCCTATTTGTACCCTGTAGCCAGGTAGTAGCCTCCTGTAGCCAGGTTGCTGCCCCCAATAGCCAGGCAGTGCCCCCAGTAGCCAAGTAGCTGTCCCCACTAGCCAGGTAGTGCTTCTTATAGCCAGGGAGCTGTCCCCTTATAGCCAGGTAGTGCTTCTTAAAGCCAGGGAGCTGTCCCCTTTTAGCCAGGTAGCTGACCCCTTATAGCCAGGTGGTGCTTCTTATAGCCAGGGAGCTGTCCCCTTATAGCCAGGTAGCTGTCCCATTATAGCCAGGTAGTGCTTCTTATAGCTAGGTAGCTGACCCCCTTTAGCCAGGTAGTGCTTCTTATAGCCAGGTAGCTGACCCCTTATAGCCAGGTAGTGCTTCTTATAGCCAGGAAGCTGTCCCCTTATAGCCAGGTAGTGCTCCTTATAGCCAGGTAGTGCTTCTTATAGCCAGGGAGCTGTCCCCACTAGCAAGGTAGCTGTCCCCACTAGCCAGATAGCTGCCCCCACTAGCCAGATAGCTGCCCCCACTAGCAAGGTTGCTGTCCCCACTAGCCAGATAGCTGCCCCCACTAGCAAGGTAGCTGTCCCCACTAGCAAGGTAGCTGTCCCCACTAGCCAGATAGCTGCCCCCACTAGCAAGGTAGCTGTCCCCACTACTCAGATAGCTGCCCCCACTAGCAAGGTAGCTGTCCCCACTACTCAGATAGCTGCCCCCACTAGCAAGGTAGCTGTCCCTTATATCCATGTAGCTGGGGGCGTGCAATACAAGGCTGCTGGGGACGGGGCTGCGGCCGGCTCTCAGAAGGTGTCACTCACGCACTCCGTGGCTCAGGAAGCAAGAGCCCGACGGCGAAGAGAAGGAGAGGACAGCAACACAGACAGGGAGAGATGCTCTCATCGCTGCTCGGTGAGGAGGAGGTGAGGGGAGAGGAGGGGGAAGGGAGGGTAATGAGGGGGAGTGCAGCGGGCAGAGAGACACTGACAGGCCAGAGATAGTGGACGCAGCTCACACTTTAGGCAGCAGCACCAGACGCTGGGAGGTGCAGATCACAACTGCTGTCAGACACACGCTATCAGATAGCATCTCCCAGCGTCCGGTACCGCTGCTTCCAGTGTGAGCTGCGTCTGGACGATACCGTGCTATAAGATAAGGGCTGACCTGGCGGCAGTAATGTGTTATTCAGTGTTCTCTTCATGAGCGTCAGGTGCCTCTGATCCTCCGCGGGCCGCAGATCACAGTCACACTTATGAGCAGGAGATTTTGCTGACTCTCCGGGAGGGCGGGACATGACCCCCATTTGCGGGAGAGTCCCGCCAAAAGCGGGAGACTTGGCATCTATGACGTACTCATACGTCCAGGGTTGTTAAGGGGTTAAAGAACCACTCAAGTATTTTTTCCCCCCTTAATTTATTAGAAATTGCTTTTTGGTACACTATAGTGCCAGTAAATTTTCTTACCTGCAGCTGCATACAGGATTTCTGGCTGATGCAACTTTCTCTGTAAGGTCGCATGACCTGCTCTCTGATTAGCTGTGCTTCTGATGCTGACAGGAAGTTCGTCCCTCTATTTATTCCTATGAGACTGACTTTGAACCTACCCACAGAAATGCAGAGAGAGTTTTACTTCTGGATCACACAACCTTGCTGCTTGTTTCAGCCACTAAGAGTGCAGGTAGCAGCAGTGAGAAATCCTGTATTCAGCTGCAGGTAAGCAAAATCATTGGGAATACTGTGCAACTAAAGAAATGTCTAATGAACTACAGGGGGGAAAAAAACCAAAAGAACGGAGAGGTCTTTTAAATGTTCGACAAATACAACAAATCAATTTTAAGTTGATAATTTTGTATGGTTGACGAAGGGTGTTATAAATATACAAATGACCCTTGGCATAGAGAGTATGCCGAAAATGGTGTGATCGAGGAAAAACATCCAGCCAAAGGAGATCCTGTGCACATAACTCATGGAAGAAAGAGGTCAGAGGAGGATGTCAGCAATCGTTCAGAAGAACAGGTGGTGCACAGTTAAGCAAATTGTAGCCAAAAACAACGCTAGTGCTCCAACTAATATGACTTGTTGTTCCTTAGCACGGATGGGCTCCAATAACCTTCATTATATAGGTATTTTATCAATTTATATAGTGCCGTTCAGAGATTATTTACATCTGGGCTCACAGTCTAAATTCCAGATTAGCAGAAGAGTAAATTTTTGGAGTAAAGGGATAATCCAGAATACCCAGTGGAGCATGGGTCAGGGAATAGGCTGTAAAATCGGAGCACTCAATGAATGCTGTGATTTTACCGTAATTGCAGGCCGAACTTCGGGCGTATTGCATCACAATTATGCAGCGCAATACGGCCCACATTTATGCTGCAGGAGAAATCTAGTACTACATACAGTGCTTCGCGAAAGTATTCGCCCCCTTGAACTTTTTAACCTTTTGCCACATTTCAGGCTTCAAACATAAACATATAAAATTTTAATTTTTGGGTGAAGAATCAACAAGTGGGACATAATTGTGAATTGGAACGAAATTTATTGGATATTTTAAACTTTTGTAAAAAATAAAAAACTGAAAAGTGGGCATGCAAAATTATTCGGCCCCTTTACTTTCAGTGCAGCAAACTCACTCCAGAAGTTCAGTGAGTATCTCTGAATGATCCAATGTTGTCCTAAATGACTGATGATAAGTATAATCCACCTGTGTGTCATCAAGTCTCCGTATAAACGCACCTGCTTTGTGATAGTCTCAGGGTTCTGTTAAAAGTGCAGAGAGCATCATGAAGACCAAGGAACACACCAGGCAGGTCCGTGATACTGTTGTGGAGAAGTTTAAAGCCGGATTTGGATACAAAAAGATTTCTCAAACTTTAAACATCCCAAGGAGCACTGTGCAAGCGATCATATTGAAATGGAAGGAGTATCAGACCACTGCAAATCTACCAAGACCCGGCCGTCCCTCTAAACTTTCATCTCAAACAAGGAGAAGACTGATCAGAGATGCAGCCAAGAGGCCCATGATCACTCTGGATGAACTGCAGAGATCTACAGCTGAGGTGGGAGAGTCTGTCCATAGGACAACAATCAGTCGTACACTGCACAAATCTGCCCTTTATGGAAGAGGCAAGAAGAAGCCATTTCTCAAAGATATCCATAAAAAGTCTGGTTTAAAGTTTGCCACAAGCCGCCTGGGAGACACCAAACATGTGGAAGAAGGGGCCGCCTGGGAGACACCAAACATGTGGAAGAAGGGGCCGCCTGGGAGACACCAAACATGTGGAAGAAGGGGCCGCCTGGGAGACACCAAAAATGAGGAAGAAGGGCCGCCTGGGAGACACCAAACATGTGGAAGAAGGGGCCGCCTGGGAGACCACCAAACTGGGTAAGAACGGGCCGCCTGGGAGACACCAAAGATGTGGAAGTAGTGGCTCTGCTCAGATTAAACCAAAATCAAACTTTTTGGCCACAACGCAAAACGATATGTTTGATGTAAAAGCAACACAGCTCATCGCCCTGAACGCACCATCCCCACTGTCACACATGGTGGCGGCAGCATCCTGGTTTGGGCTTTTCTTCAGCAGGGACACAGAAGATGGTTAAAATTGATGGGAAGATGGATGGAGCCAAATACAGGACCATTCTGGAAGAAAATCTGTTGGAGTCTGCAAAAGACCTGAGACTGGGACGGAGATTTATCTTCCAACAATACAAAGCTCCCAAACATAAAGCAAAATCTACAATGAAAGGTTCACAAATAAATGTATCCAGGTGTTAGAATGGCCAAGTCACAGTCCAGACCTGAATCCAATGGAGAATCTGTGGAAAGAGCTGAAAACTACTGCTCACAAACGCTCTCCATCCAACCTCACTGAGCTCCAGCTGTTCACAAACGCTCTCCATCCAACCTCACTGAGCTCCAGCTGTTCACAAACGCTCTCCATCCAACCTCACTGAGCTCCAGCTGTTCACACACGCTCTCCATCCAACCTCACTGAGCTCCAGCTGTTCACAAACGCTCTCCATCCAACCTCACTGAGCTCCAGCTGTTCACAAACGCTCTCCATCCAGCTCCAGTTGCTCACAAACGCTCTCCATCCAACCTCACTGAGCTCCAGCTGTTCACAAACGCTCTCCATCCAACCTCACTGAGCTCCAGCTGTTCACAAACGCTCTCCATCCAACCTCACCTCCAGTTGCTCACAAAGTCTCCATCCAACCTCACTGAGCTCCAGCTGTTCACAAAACGCTCTCCATCCAACCTCACTGAGTTCAGCTGCTCACAAATGCTCTCCATCCCAACCTCACAGAGCTCCAGCTGCTCACAAACGCTCTCCATCCAACCTCACTGAGCTCTAGCTGTTCACAAACGCTCTCCATCCAACCTCACTGAGCTCCAGCTGTTCACAAACGCTCTCCATCCAACCTCACTGAGCTCCAGCTGTTCACAAAAGCTCTCCATCCAACCTCACTGAGCTCAGCTGTTCACAAACGCTCTCCATCCAACCTCACTGAGCTCCAGCTGTTCACAAACGCTCTCCATCCAACCTCATTGAGCTCCAGCTGTGGCCAAGGAAGAATGGGCAAGAATTTCAGGGTCTCGATAGAGACACACCCCAAGCTACTTGCAGCTGTAATCGCAGCTGATGGTGGCGCTACTAAGTATTAACTTAAGGGGGCTGAATATTATTGAACGCCCAAAATTTCAGTTTTTTTTTTTTTTACAAAAGTTTCAAATAACCAATAAATTTCGATCCACTTCACAATTGTTTTCCCACTTGTTGTTGATTCTTCAAAAAAAATGTAACTTTTATATTTTAAGTTTTAAGCGAGAATGTGGCAAAGGTTGAAAAGTTCAAGGGGGCCGAATACTTTCGGAGGCACTGTAGTGCAGAATTAACCCCTTACCGACATTTGAGGTACCCATACGGCAATGTCGGGTAGGGGTTCCCGCAAATTGACGTATGAGTATGTCATGGCGATCTTGTGTGCTCACAAGCGGAGCGCGTAAGATCGCGGCATGGAACCAGCGGTATATTACCGCTGGCATCATGCCGCATCCCCCACGGCCGGAGTGAACTCTGGCCGCGGGAGATTAACCCCTCGATGTCACGACATCGTGGTCGCGATATCGCAGCTGCGGGCGGCAGGAGTGAGCTCCTGCTGCCCGTGATCCCGGCGCAGTAACGGCGCTCAGCGCCGGTACTGATCTCCTACCAGACAGCCCGGATGCTGAATGACAGCATCCGGGTTGTCTGGTGACGTCACGATGCCCACAATGCATTGTGGGCAGCGTGACTGACAGTTGCCATGGAGACCAGCACACAGCTATAATCTGTGTGCTGATCTCCTATTGTATGAACGATCTGACGATCGTTCATGCAATTCCCCTCTGGGAAAAAGTGAAATAAGTGTGTAAAATAAAAAAAAAAGTGTAAAATAGTAAAACACAAACACAAAAAATAAAATAAAATAAAAACACGTACACCGCCCTTTTCCCCTTTACAAACGGCAATCGCCACAAAAAAGATCAAAAATAAATAAAGTACCCATACTTGGTATTACCGCGTGCCGAATGATCCACCGTATAAATCTGTCACATTAATTAACCCGTACGGTGAACGCCGTAAAAAAACAAAAAAAAAGTCACAGAATTGCGATTTTTGTTCATCCCGCAGCACATAAAATGGAGTAAAAAGTCATCAAAAACTCATATCAACATCAAAGTGATGCCAATTGAAACGTCAGTTCATCCCACAAAAAAAGTCCTTACACAGCTCTGTATATGGAAAAATTAAAAAGTTATGGCTATTATAGCGATGATAGCGATGCATAAATATTGTTTTACACAATAAAAACCCTTTTTTTAAAAAAAAATTGTGCTTCCACATAAAAAAAACTATATAAATTGTGTATCACCGTAATCGTCTCAACCCACAGAGTAAAACTAACGTGTCACGGATACTGCACGGTGAACGCTATTAAAAATAAAAATAAAAAACACTGTTAAGATTGCTGTATTTTCTTCACCCTGGCCTCCAAAAAACGGATTTAAAAGCGATCATAAAAACGTCAACTCATCCCGCAAAAAAAAAGTCCCTATACAGCTCCATAAACCGAAAAATAAAAAAGTTATGGCTCTCAGACTGTGGTGATGCAAAAATGGGTTTTCCTTTTCAAATAAAAGTGTTTTTATTGTGTAAAAGCAGTAAAACATTAAAAAAATATACAAATGTGGTATCGCTGTAATTGTATCAACCTGCTGAGTAAAACTAGCATGTCATTTATACCACACAGTGACCGCTGTAAAAAATAAAAATAAAAAACACTACCTGGATTGCTGTATTTTGTACAAATTGCCTCACAAAAACCTTAATAAAAAGTAATCAAAGCATCACATGCACCCCATAATGGTACCAGTAAAAACATCAACTCATCTTGTAAAAACAAGCCCACAATCAGCTCCGTATGCAAAAAATTAAAAAATCTATGGCTGTTAGAATAGGACAACATAAAAACGCAACTTTTTATAAACTCACTTCTATTGTGTAAAAGTAATAAAACATAAAAAACTATATAAAATTTATATCATTGTAATTGTACCGACCCCCATAAGAAAGTTATCCCGTCATTTATCCCGTATGGCGAATACTGTAAAAATGAAGCCCAAAACAATGGCAGAACTGCGTCTCCGCCCGCCCCCCCTCCCCCCCCACACACACATACACGCACACACAATTTCTTGGCCCAATGCTAAAAAAAAAACTACGGAACACCTGTGCGCCCAAAATGCAAAGTACACCCTTAGATGAGATCCCTGAGGGGTGTTGAATCCAAAATGGGGCGACTTCTGGAAGGTTTCACCTGTTCTGGTACTTTGGGGGCTTTGCAGATGCGATATGGCCCCACCAATATCTGTGCGCCAAAAGCCAAATAGCGCTCCCTCCCTTATACGCCCTGCCATGCGCGCAAACAGCAGTTTACACCCACATGTAGGGTATTGCCAAACTTGGAAGAAATTGCGTAACACAATTTTGGGGCTTTATTTCCAAGATACCTTGTAAAAATTAAAAATTTTCAGCTAAAATTGCAGATTATTGGAAAAATATATATTTTTTTATTTTCAGCGCCGAACGATAAAAAAATTTGTTAAACACGTGGGGGGTCGATACACTCACCACACCTCTGTATATATTCCGTACGTGGTGTAGTGTAGTTTCCAATATGGGGTCTTTTTAGGGGTATTTATTAAGTTTTAGCACCTTAGGGTGTCCGCAAACCTGAAATGGCGCCTAGATAAAATGGTAATGAAAATGAGGCCCCAGAGTCCGGTAGGTGCTCCTCCTATTCTGGGGCTTGTGGTTGAGCCAAATAATGCACTAGGGCCACATATGGGATATCTCTGAACACAGCAGAATCTGGGGAATCAATATTAAGTTGCATTTCCCTGATCACATTACCGTGTTCTTGTGAATAATGGATACAAATTTAAAATCTGCAAAAAAAAGTGAAATTTTGAAATGTCACTTCCACTTTACTTAAATTTCTGTGAAATATCTAAAGGGTCAACAAACTTCTTAAATGATTTTTTAAATACTTTAAGGGGTATATTTTCTTAGATGGAGTCATTTATTGGGGTATCTAACATACAGGCCCATCAAAGCCACGTCAGAACTGGACTGGTCCCTAAAAAAATCTATGTTGCAAATTGTCTTGAATATGTGAAAAATTACTACTATATTTCTAAGCCCATTAATGTGTTACAAAAAAAAAAAACATTTAAAAAAATGATGACATACTACAGCAGACATATGGTAGATGCTAGTTATAAACTATTTTGAGTGGAATAACTATCTGTCTTACACGCAAAAATTTTTGAACTTTGAAAATTGCCATTTTTTTGCAAATTTTCATGATATTTTTATATTTTTCACAAATATACAAGGACTTTTTGGACCAAAATGTATTGCTAACTTAAAGCACAATGTGTCACGAGAAAACAATCTCTGAATCACTTGGATAGGTAAAAGTGTCAAAAAGTTATTCTGACATAAAGTGATACATGTCAGATTTTAAAACCAGGGCTATGTCAGGAAGGCCAAAACTGGCTCCGGCAGTAAGGGGTTAAAGAGGTTGTCCAGTAAGGAAAGAAATATTCTTCTGTGGGTGTACCAGGTAGGTAAATAGACATATTCCCTTAAGATTACTTAATTTCTTCGTATGCACCTAGTCGGTCAATGTGAGCTTTCCACTTCTCACATATCTTAAAGAGAACCTGTCACATAGGTGATGCCCCCCTTGCTGAGGACATCACAAGCTAGTGTCAGACCTGCTGTTTCCAGCACTGTGTCCCTTATTCTGTAAGATGCTGTAGTTTTCGTGTATTTAATGCTCAAATCTGCAGTTTTCAGCCAGAAGAGTCATTCGAAGAGTCCTTCAGAGAGTCCGTTTTTTTCAAACCCTGCCCATCCGAGGCTAGCCCCACCCACCTCGACTGATAAACCTATTACTTTGAAGAGGTAGAAACATGTGAATAACTGTCAGTGGGCGGAGCTAGCCTTTGGTGGGTGGAGAATAAGGGACACAGCGCTGGAAACAGCAGGTCTGACACTAGCTTGTGCTGTCCTCAGCAAGGGGGCATAACCTATGTGACAGGTTCCCTTTAACAATTACAGCAATGACCAAACTTAATAAAAACTTTAACTTCTTTAATTACTTTCCAATATAAAAGTTTAGAAAAAATTTTAAAAAAAAAAGAGAAGGTCCCAATACTTATACGCTCAGCATATTTTAAAAATCCTATTTTGGCATTGAAGAGGATACCCGGAGGGCCCCCGGGCCGCCGCACACCTGTGCAAATGACTACAGTACATGGTTATGTCCTGCCCTCCACAGAAGGAGCTGCTATCTATAGTGATTGATTGGTTGCTATGGGCAGCAAGGACAGTCCAATTATTTAGGTCTCTTTTATAAAGACTAAGAGTAAGACTGTCTCTTGCCAATAGCAACCAATCATAGCCCATGCCCCAAACAACCACGGGCCCTACAACAATCCCCCCCTATAGCAACCAATCAAGAAACCATTTTGCACCAATCCAGCCCCTAGCAGCCAATCAGAACTCATAGAACCAAACAGGGCTCATACACCAATCAAGCCCATACAAAACCAATCAGAGATATTAAACCAATCAAAAGCTCTTCAAAAACCAACAGGCCCCAGCTTTCTTTCTTTTATTGCTCTGTGGAAACTTAAGCTGAGCTCTGATTGGTTCCTATGAGCTTTGATTGGTCACTATGGACTCTGGTTGCTATGAACTCTTATTGGTCACTATAAGCTCTGATTGGTTGATATGATCTCTGATTGGTTGCTATGGGCAACAAAGACAGTCTTACTGCTAGACAGTTTTGATAAATAAGGCCTATTATGTTGTAGGATGAGGTTGACTGTAAATGTACAGTGCTACACCTTATTATACCGCCATATACTTCATAGACAATCATTAATCCACAATATAGGCACAACTGCCAAAGGTCAGGAAGGAGAAAACTACATGTCAGTAAAAATTCCTGACAATACTCTGTACGGTCACAGCGCGAGGAATAATCCCCTTGTTGTAAATGTTTCATGTTCCCGGAAATGTTTCCTTCTGCAGAAGTCATGAATTTTTACCTTGAACTTTACAAAATTTCAGTGAAGTTAAAGGAAAAAGTTTACGCCAAAAAAACTGGTAAAATATGTCCAAAAACTCTTTCATGATTATCTGTGGGGAAATATTTTTATGAGGGGTTACTTTATGTAGAGATCAGCGGCGCCCCCATCAAAAATGTTATGCTGCAGAGCATTTTGGGGGCAGGTGATTGACAAATGCAGGGGACAGCATTTTTTTTTTAGGGAAATGTTACATGGCCAAACAATTGGGGTGTATTGTGCTGCGTCAGCCCGAAAAAAACAGAAAAAATCATAGCATCTTAAGTGCCAAGATTTTACAGCAAAGACGTTTAGAAGTTTCGTGGCCCGCTGTGCAGAACGATCATAACCTCACTGCGCAGGCATTATAATAAACTTCGCTGTGCAGAACCTCTTTTTAAACCTCATTGCTGCGAGATCATCATACACCCTCTGCTGCAGAAAACCCCATAATTTTCCCTCATCTGCGCGAACCTTACAATAACCTCATTTGCAAGGCCCCATAATAACCCTCAGCTGTGAGAACAAATCTACACCTATTGCTGCAGAGCCTCAAATACACTTCATCTGCTGCAGAACTCATCATACACCCCAACCCGCTGCGAGCCCCCCATCATACACCTATTGTGCAGAGCCTCATAATACACTTTTTCTGCTGCAGAACTCATCATACACCCCTTTCTGAACCTCATAAAAACCCTCTGCCGCTCGGAACATATAATACCCCCCTCCACTTGCTGCGAACCTCCCTTTAAAACCACTTTCATCTGCCCGCAGAAAAATTTCTCATTTACACCTTTTTTGCTGCAGGCCTCATTACACCTATCTGTGCAGAGCCTTTATAATAACTTCATTGTGCAAACCCAATTACACCTATTGCTGCAGAACCTCATAATACACCTCATCTGCTGCAGAAAATATATACACCTATCTGCTGCAGAACTTATAATACACCTAAAATGCTGCAGACCCTAATACACCTATCTGCTGCAGAGCATTATAATACACTTCAGCTGCTGCAGAAACCCCATCATACCAACCCCTAAAAAAGTGCAGACATCATCATACACCTATCTGCCCCCAGAACCTCATAAAACACCTATTGCTGCAGAAACCCTTTCAATACACCTCATCTGCGCAGAACCTCATAACCCCTCATTGCTGCAGGCCCCATCATACCCTATCTGTGCAAACCTCATAAACACTTCATCTGTGCCGAACCTATCATACACCCCATCTGCTGCAGAACCTCATAAAAACACCTCTGCCCCTCGGAACATCTAATACACCCCCAGTGCTGCGAACCCCAAATACACCTATGCTGCAGAATCCATCAAACCTCATCTGCGCAGAGCCTACATACACCTCATCTGCTGCAGAGCCTATAATAAATTCATTGCTGCAGATCATCATCACCTCATCTGCTGCAGAACCTATAATACAACTCATCTGGCAGAAAACCTCATAAAACACCTTATCTGCTGAACTTAAAAACCTCATTGCTGCAGAGCCTCATTACACCCAGTGCTGCAGAGAACATCATACACCTCAAAGCCGAACTTCATCATACACCCTCAAGGCTGCAGAGCCTCATAATCACCTCATCTGCTGCAGAAAACCCACAAAAACCTCATTTTCTGCAGAACCTCATAATACACCTTATCTTTTTGCAGAACCCCATCATACACCTCAACGCTTTCAGAGCCTCTAAAACACCCCAGCTGCTGCAGAGCATCATCAAAACCTCAACTGCTGCAGAACCTCATCAAACCTATCTGCTGCGAACCTTAAAAACCCTCCAAACTGCTGAGAGCCTCATAATACCCCAGCTGTGCGAGCTCAAATAACTCGTGCGCAGAACCCCATCATAACCCCATTGCTGAGAGCACATCATAAATCATCTGCTGCAGAGCCATCATACACCTCATCTGTGCAGAACCCCATAATACCCCCTCATCTGCTGAGAACCTTACAATACACCCCAGCGCAGAAAACCCCAACAACCTCTGCTGCAGGCCTCACATAAAACCCCCACTGCTGCAGAGCTCATAATTTTCACTTCATCTGCTGCAGAACCTCATCTACCCTCATCTCTGCAGAAACCCCATAATACACCTTGCCCGCTGCGGAACATATAATACACCTCAGCTGCTGCAGAACCTCATAATACACTTCTGCTGCAGAATCTATCTACACCTATCTGCTCAGGCCTCATCATAACTCATTGCTGAGAGCCCAAATACACTTTTCTGCTGCGAACCCCATCAACACCTCATTCTTGCAGAACCTCATAATAAAACCTATTTGCAGAACCTCATCATAAAAATATCTGCTGCAGAAAATTTAATACACTCTTCTGCTGAGAGCCTCATAATACACCTCAGCTGCTGCAGAGCATCATCATACACCCCCAACTGCTGCAGAAATTCATCATCAAACCCCAGCTGTGCAGACCCCATAATACACTCTTTTGCTGCAGAAACCCCATATACACCTATTGCTGCGAAAACCCCATAATACCTTATCTGCTGCAGAACCTCATATACACCTCAAATGCTGCAGAGCCCATAATAACCCAGTGTGCAGAAACTTAAATCAATAAAAACCCTCACAAAGGGTGCAAACCTCACATTAAAACCCACGCTGCGAACCTCATAATACACCTCTTTTGCGCAAGTCATATACACCTCAGTGCTGCAGACCCCATAATATCAAAATTGGCTGCGAAAAACCTATCTACAACCTCAAAGTGCAAACCCAAATACACCTTATTTGCGCAGAAAAAACCCCATAATAAAAACCCCTCTGCCCCGCAGAGCCTCTTAATAACGTCAGCGCCGAAAACCTCATCCCCCACACCTCATTCTGCTGAGAAACCCCTAATACACCTTATTCCCAAAAAAACCTATCATTCACCTCATCTGCGCAGAGCCTCATTTAAAACACTCAGCTGCTGCAGGCACATCATACACTCATCCCCTGCAGAACCTCATCATACACCCCCAGCTTTTGCAAGCTCTAATACACCTCTCACTGCAGAACCTCTAATTCACTCGTGCTGCAGAACCCCCTCATCCCTCAATTTCTGCAGGCCTATAATACACCTCATCTGTGCAGAACCTCATCATCACCCCTCTGTGAGGCCCCATAATACACCTCATCTGCTTCAGAGCCTCATTAACCCCATTGCTGCAGAAACCCCTCATACACCTCATCTGCTGCAGACCTATAAAACCCTCACTGCTGCAGAAACCCAATAACACCTCATCTGTGCCCGAACCTCATCATACCCTCATGGCTGCAGGAACCTTTTATTTAACTCATTCTCCTGCAGGGCCTCAAAAAACAACCCCCAGCTGCTCAGAGCAAAAATCTAAACTAAAATCTCCAGCCTATCATAAACCCTCAAAAAAACTGTGCAGAACCTCATAATACCCTAAACTGCTGCGGCCCCCAAATACACCTTCAGCTGTGCAGAACCTCATTCACCTATCTTTCTCAGAAACCTTAAAAACACCTTATCTGCTGCAGAAACCTCTTCTTTCACCTCATTCTGCGGGGAGGCCTCATAAACACCTCGCTGCTGCAGAGAATCATATACACTTTTATGTGCAGAAACCTCATAAAACACCTCCTGCGCAGGCCTTAACCTATTAACCCCACCTTGCAGAACCCCATATACACCTCAGCTGTGCAGGCTCATAATACACCTCAGCTGCTGCAGAACATCTAATAAACCTCAGCTTTGAGAACTTATCATACACCCCGCTGCTGCAGAGCATCATCATACACCTCTCTGTGCGAAATCATCATACACCTAAAGTGCAGAACCCCCCATCATAAATCACCCGCTGAGAACCTACATACCCCCTCAGCTGTTGCAGGGGCATCATCATACAAATCAGCTAATGCAGAACCTCAAATACACCTCAGTGCTGCAGAACATATTTAAAATCCCCCTCTGCTGAGAAAAATATCATACACCTCAGCTGCTGCAGAATCAAAATACACCTTTTCTACTGCAGAAAACCCATAATACAATTCAGCTGCTGCGAGCTCATATACAACTCATTTTTGAGAACCTCTCATACACTCAGCTGCTGCAGAGCCCTCATAATACACTCAGCTGTGCAGGAAATCATAATACCCCTCATGCTGCAGAACTTTATCAAACATAAAACTGCTGCAGAGCATCACATACACCCATCTGCTGCAGAAAAATCATATACTCTCAGCTTCTCAAACCCCATATAAATCAGTGGCAGAAAACCCCTTTAAAACACCTCACTGCTGCAGGCCTCAAATACACCTCAGCCGCCTGCGAAACATCAATAATCACTAGCGCTGCAGAAACTTCAAATAATACACCTCAGCTCTCAGAGCCTCATCATACACCTCAGTGTGCAGAACCTCATAATAACCCTAGCTGCTGCAGGAACCTCATAATACACCTCAGTGCTGCCCAAAGGGCCCCATAATAACCCCCAGCTGCTGCAGAACCCCATCCATACAACCCCCCCAGCTTGCAGGACCTCATAATACACTCAGCTGCGGCAGCCCTAAATTATACCCCCTCAGCTGCTGCAGAACATCATAAATTACACCTCGGCTGCTGCAGAAAATCATAATAAACCCTCAGCTGCTGAGCACCTCACAATACACCCGGGTGGAACCTCTAATACACCTCGCTGCTGCAAAGGCCCCCATAATACACCTCAGCCGTTTGCAGAAAACATCATCTTTCCCCTAAGCTGCTGAGAACCTCATAAAATTTCACCAAGCTGGGGTGCAGAAACCTCCCAATTTAAAATCCAGCTGCCCCGCAAACCCCCTTTCAAAATACCTCGCTGGCGAGCCTCAAATTTCACCTCCCCTGCAGAACATCTTTTTCACTCGTGGTGCGAACCCCATAATACACCCCAGCTGCTGCAAACCCCATAGTCCACCTCAGCTGCTGCAAAAGCATATAATACACCTAGCTGCTGCAAAACCTCATTTTACACCTCATTTTTGAGAAACCCCATAATACACTCATCTTCAAAGCCCCATAAAACCCTCAGCTGCTGCAGAAAAACATAATACACCTCGTGCTGCGAACCTATAATAACCCCACTGCTGAGGGTTCATAATCCCAGCTGCTGCAGAAAATATAATACACCCCATGCTGAGAACATATAATACACCTCAGCTGCTGGCAAAAACATATCATACAAACCCCACTCAGAAGCCTCTTTAAACACCCCATGCTGCAGAACATTATAAAACCCCTCAGCTATGCAGAAACCCCATGATAAACCCCCTCAGCTTTGGGAAAAACCCATAATACCCTAGCTTGCAAGCCTCATAAACACCTCAGCACTGCAGAACTCATAATACACCTCAGCTGCTGCAGAACCTCATAATATACCCGCTGCAGAAGAACATCATATTACCCTCAGCTCTGCACCCTCATAAACACCTCAGCTGCTGCAGAACATCATAATCACCTAGCTATGCGAACCCCATAATCAAAACCCCGCTACTGCAAACCTCTATAACCTCAGCTGCTGGAAATCATAAACTTCAGCTGTGCAAAACCTCATAATACACCTCAGCTGGGGTGCAGGAACATCATAATACACCTCAGCTACTGCAGAACCTAATAATACATCTCAGCTGCTGCATAACCTCATAATACACCTCATTCAATGCAGAACACCAAAATAGACCTCAGCTGCTGCAGAGCCTCATAATAACCTCAGCTGCTGAGAACTTTATAATACACCCCCACTGCTAGAGCCTTTTAAAAACATCGCTGTGCGAACCTTATAATACACCTCAGCTGTCAGAACCCCATAAACACCTCACTGTGCAGAACCTCCAAACACCTCAACTACTGCGAACCTCATAATACAACCCCACCTGCTGCAGAAAACCTCACTACACCCCAACTACGCAGAAACCTCATATACCCTCACCTACTGCGAACCTCACATACACCTCAACTTGCAGAACCTCATAATCAATCAGCTGTGCGAACCTCATGATACACCCCCAGTCACTGGAACATCACATACACCCCAGCTATGCGAACCTCTACACCTGCTTCTGCAGAAAACCCCATAAAACACCTGTCATGCGAACATATAAAAAACCTCAATGCTGCAGAACATCATATACACCTCACGCTGCGAGCCCATAATACCCCTCAGCTGCTGCAAAACATAATAAAACAGTGCTGCAGAGCCTCTAATTTTACCAGAGCTACAGACTTTTTAAAAACTTTCAGCTGTTTCAGAGCCTCATAATACACCTCACTGCGCAGATAATTTTTAAAAAACACCTCAGCTGCTGCAGAGCCTCATAATACCCTCAGGCTGCGAACATTATAATACCCTCAGCTTTCTGCAGGCCTTATAATAAAACCTCAGCTCTGCAGAACCCAAAATAACCTAGTGTGCAGAACTCATTACCATCAGCTTTTAAAAGCCCATAATACACCTAGCTCTGCAACCTATAATACACCTCAGCTACTGCAGAACCTCATAAAAAACCTCGTGCAGAAGAACCTATAACCCACCTCAGTGTGCAGAACAT
This sequence comes from Phyllomedusa bahiana, assembly GCA_025379985.1. Lineage (NCBI taxonomy): Eukaryota > Metazoa > Chordata > Amphibia > Anura > Hylidae > Phyllomedusa > Phyllomedusa bahiana. The sequence continues at coordinate 38,621 of JAODAL010004268.1, forward strand.
TATAAAACCCCCCAGCTGCTGCAGAGCCCCATAAAAAACACCCATGCTGCAGAACTCATAATACACCTACTGCTGCCAAAAACCTCTAAAAACACCTGGTCTGCAGACCCCATAATACACCCCAGCTTTCTGCGAACATTTATAAACACCCCAGCTGCTGCAGAGCCTTTAATACACCTCAGCAAATGAGAACCCCATAATACACCCAGTGTCAAAACCCCTAATCACACCCCCCTGCTGCAGAAACCCCACAATAACCCCAGCTACTGCAAAAAAACCCCATAATCACCCAGTACTGCAGAACCCCAAAATACACCCGCTGCTGCGAACCTATAAAACCTCAGTCACTCAGAAAAATCAAAATTGACCTCAGCTGCTGGAGCCTCATAATACACCTCAGCTGCTGCAAACTTTATTAAAACAACCCCCATGTGCAGAACTTTTTAATCCCTCAGCTGCGCAGGCCATAATAAACCTAGGCGCGAAACTTTTAATTCACCCATGCTGAGAATCATAATCACCTCACCCGCTGCAGAACCCCCACATTTCACTCAATACTGCAAACCCCATAATACACCTCACCTCTCGAAATCACAATACATCAACTACTGCGAAACCCCATAAAACACCTCAGTGCTGCAGAACCTCAGATAAACCCCAGTCAAATGCAGAAACATCATCATAACCCATACGCAGAACCTCATAAAATCAGCGCTGCAGAACCTATAATCACCTCAGCTGCTGCAGGCCTATAATACACCTCAGCTGCGCAAACATATAATAACCTCAGCTGTGCGGCCTCATAAAAACCTCAACTGCTGCAGAACTTATAATACACCTCAGCTGTGCAGAGCCTAAAACACCCAGCTGCGCAGAAAATTAATTTACACCTCAGTGCTGCAGAGTACATGCCAAATCTCCCCCTTTTTGGCGGGGGGGTCCCCCATTTGGGGTCCCCCCCCGCCCTCCCGGGGGGGTTGGCTCTTTTCCCCCCGCAGGCGGCGGGGGTCCCTTTTAAAAGGCCGCCGCCCGGGTACGCTTTGGGGCGCTACTCCGGGCCGCCTGGTCTTTTTCCCCCCGGCGGGTGAAGCGGGCGCAGGGGCCCCCTCACCCGCCCGCGGGCTCAAACTGTTTCGGGGGGGGGCAGGAGGGAGCGTCCCTCCCCCCCCTGCGCGCCGGATACAGGTCACGGCGGGGAAATTTTACCCCGGGTGCTTCCTTTTCCCCCCGCGTCACTGAGGAGATCGGGCAGGAGCCTGGCCGGAGCGCAGGAGCCCCGGTTTAGGGAAGTGGAATTTATTATTTTATTTTTATTAACTCATGGGGGGTCGCCTGGCTACAATGGGGGGGGTCTACCCGGGGCTACAATGGGGGGGGGGTTTCCCGGCTGGCTACAATGGGAGGGGGGGGTCTACCTGGTGGCTACAATGGGGGCAACTACCCGGCTGGGTACAATGGGGGGCAATCCTTTGGAAAAAAGGGGGCAATACCTGGCTGGGTACAAAAGGGGGGAAAAACCTGGGTGGCTACAATGGGGGCATACCCCGGTGGTACAATGGGGGCAACTACCCGGCTTAAATGGGGGAATCCTGGCTGGCTAAATGGGGGCAAACTAAATGGCTGGCTCAATGGGGGAATACCGGGGGCTAAATGGGGGCAATACCTGGTGGGTAAATGGGGGGGAACCTGGGTGGTATAAAGGGGGCCTACCTACCTGGCTACTAAAGGGGCAATCCTGGTGGCTACTAAAGGGGGCAATCATGGCTGTTACTAAAAGGGGGCAACTACTGGTGGCTCTAAAAGGGGGCTACTACTGGTGGGTACTAAAAGGGGGCATACCCCACCTGACCCAGTAAAAAGGGGGGATACCTACCCGACTACTAAAGGGGGCAACTACCTGCCTATGAAAGGGGGCTACTACCTACATGAAGGGGGGCAACTACCCACTATGAAAGGGGGCAAACCTGCTATTTAAAAGGGGGCATACTCTCAAAGGGGGCACACCTGGCTAAAAAAGGGGGGCTTACCCCAGTACAGAGGGGGCATCTACCTTGCTACAAGGGGGCATCTACCTCCGTAAGGGGGACTACTGGTTTGGGGGGGCTACTACCTGGTTTAAGGGCATTACCTGGCTTTTTCCAAGCATTAGAGTTAGGCGGAGTGGGTGTGGCTTTTGAAGGGGCGCGGCACACACAAAAGATGGGCGTGTCCATGCAAATTTTTGCCACGGCGCGCCGCCCTCTTTAATCTCCTGCTTTTCCATTTTCAAAAGTTGGCAACTATGCTCATCATACACCTCAGCTGCTGCAGAAACTTATAATACACCTCAGCTGCTGCAGAGTCTGATAATACACCTCAGCTGCTGCAGAGCCTCATAATACACCTCAGTCGCTGCAGAGCCTCACAGTACACCTCAGCTGCTGCAGAACATTATAATACACCTCAGCTGCTGCAGAGCCTCATAATACACCTCAGCTACTGCAGAACCTCATCATATATCTCAGTTGCTGCAGAACATCACGGAGCTCCTCAGCTAATAGACTCATAGAGAATAGCAGGACACTTCTTACAACTTTCATCTTACAAATAGTTCAATATTTACTACAAAATGACCTTATAATTTCATAACTATTTCTGTCATTTACAGGTCTGTACATATTTCTTTCTTTGTTTTTTAGTTTTGCCCACATATTTATCATTGCAAATTCTGAAAATATCTGTGGTGCAAAATATTTCTAAATACATCTCTTTTGCCAATATTTCTATAACTGACATGATGAGTTTTTTGCTAATTTTTTATAATCAAAACTTTTTTCAAGTTTGCAAACATTTTTAGAATTGAAAACTTTGCATCTATTTTTGCCATTTCTAAATCTGCCAATAATTTTAGGTTGGCTTCACTTATGCGTCATATGTGCCGTCGGGAATGACAGAAGAAATATTACCAGCTACGCTATTTTTTTCCATCTAAACAGCGGACATCACCGCAGAACTCCGACCGACACATTGTAGTCAATAGGGTCTGTCGGGCGCCGTTGGTGTCTCTTGTGAAATGGATCCCTTGGTGTCCGTTTTCACCTCTGTGACACAGGTTCAGATTGGAACCTCCAATGCGGATGTGAACCCAACCTTAGAACATTAAATTCTGTAAATTGTTTTCATAGTTTGTAAATCTTTTTATCATTGTTAGGCTCTGTCTCCCCTGCAGTGGACAAAAAACTACCTGAAACCGAATTACTAAAAACGTTCAAGAAACTGAGTTTTCTGTCCCCTCCTGTCAAAAGCAGCTGAAAAAAGTCCGTTTTTTGGTGCGTTTTTTACACGCGTTTTTTGCTTGTCTTCAAGCCTGTTTTTTAATGTCTGCATAAATTAAGCCATTGGATGTAACGCCACCCTACAAAAGGGTAAATAAAGCACCTCTTTGCATTTATCCATTGGCATAAGAATGCGGTGTTTACGGATTTTGGCGATAAACTTCTTAACATATTTTGGCGCTAATAGAGTTAAGGAAAGGATTTTAGTGCCAAAATCCGTAAATAAACGGATTCTTGCGTCAAAATCCATAAAAAACGTATTTTTTGCAACAGAAGCGAGATAAGTTTAGTAGCGCCAAAATCTGTAAAAAAAAGGATTTTAGCATCAAAATCTATAAAAAAAAAACAGGTTCGGGCGCCAAAATCCGTAAAGAAAACGTATTTTTGCGTCAGAAGCGAGATAAGTTTAGTAGCGCCAAAATCTTAAAAAAAAAGGATTTTAGCACCAAAATCTATAAAAAAAAAAACAGGTTCGGGCGCCAAAATCCGTAAAGAAAACGTATTTTTTGCAACAGAAGCGAGATAAGTTTAGTAGCGCCAAAATCTATAAAAAAAAAAGGATTTTAGCACCAAAATCTATAAAAAAAAAAACAGGTTCGGGCGCCAAAATCCGTAAAGAAAACGTATTTTTGCGTCAGAAGCGAGATAAGTTTATTAGAGCCAAAATCTGTAAAAAAAGGATTTTAGTGCCAAAATCCGTAAAAAAACGCATTTTTTTGGGTCAGAAGGGTAACTATATAGCACCAAAAAATATTTAAAGGAAAATGGGATTTTAGCACCAAATCCGTAAAAAAAAAAGTTTTGGTGCCATAATCTGTAAAAAAAAACTTTTTTTTGCGTCAGAAGGAGAAGTTTTATAGCCCCAAAATCTATAAAGAAAAAGTTTTTTTAGTGCAAAACCCTTAAAAAAAATGGATTCTTGCCCCAAAAAACTGTAAAAAAACTTGTTTTTGGTCGACGAGATAACTTTATTGCCCCAAAATATGTTAAGAAAAGGGATTTTAGAAAAAATCATATAAAAAAAGGATTCTTGCGTAAAATCCAAAAAAACCTTTTTTTGGGCAGAAGCGAGAAAATTTATTAGCCCCCAAAAAAGTTAAAAAAGGGTTTTTAAACACCAAAATCCGTTAAAAAAACCGGGTTCCGCCCAAAATCCGTAAAACCGATTTTACAAAAAATATATGGATTGGAAAAAAAGTTAGCGACCAAAGCGTGATCATTTTTTTTTACAAAAAGGTTCAATAAAAGGGCACATCGACATTGTATGCAGATTTGATCATGTATCACCCTTTTTTACATCCACTATAGGGGGCTTGGGTTTTCCCGGGAGGGTTTCATTTTAAGAAATGTGGCAAAAAACGCGCCCAAAAGAAACCGGTGCTTTCCATAGACTCCTGTGGTAAATTTTCTGCTCTGGCGTTTTTTAGAACATGTTGCAAAATACCACCAGTAAAAAAAAAAAACGAGCAGAAAAAAGCAGCTCAGTGTAGACAGCAGGAGGGTTTTACATTAGAGTCTATGGGAGATGATTACAGTCGTTTTTCCAGCGTTTTTAGAAAACGAAAAACGCTGAAGAAACTAACGTTTTTCTGTGCAGTGGAGACAGAGCCATAGCCGAAGGGCTTGTTCACACAAAGTATACACTCCGTGTTACAAGCGCTTTACTTTTGCCAATATTATTAGAATGTTAAATCTGCAATTATTTAGTTTTCTAAATTGTAAATATAAACATTTTTTATTTCTAAATCTTATTGATGGTTGTGTAGATGTTTCCATTTGCAGTGTAGAGCGTGAGCTGTGTGGCCCGGGCAGCCAGGACAGGCTTGGCTCAGCAGACTGGTGGGAGGAGGACCTGTCTGGCACAGGGGCATGTGATAGGTGTGGGGCGGCCATCCCTCAGGCCTGTAACCACTCCTCTGCTCTTTCGCTCTGGGCTATTTTGGTCTGTCAGTGTGAACTGATCACTGACAGATGAGGATACAGTATCCAGCTGGGGACTTGTTGCTCTCTTTAGATTGCAAGTGAAGCAGAGCTGGATCATGACAGCTCTCCTGCAAAACATTCAGGTCTTTTGCTGATCTCCAATGCAGAAGATGCCTCCCAAAGCTCACATAGTGCGAGGATAATTTGCAGGGACCCCAGAGCTTTTTTAATCATTTTTTAAAATTTTTATTTTTATTGTTTTACTACCTGAGAAAAATAAAAACAAAAACATTTTTACCAAAATGTCCGACTGCGCTCCTTTTAATGGAGAGAAGGACCCAGAAATTGAACTGTTTGTAAAGGTAAGTCCTAGAGACTCAACAGGTTGCATCACAGCTGGATCTTGGCTGACCCACTGGGAAAACGTACAAGAATTCCTGTCAGTCACTTAATTTTGTGGACAAAGCACTTTTTACTTTTTGTGTTGTGTTGGGGTCGGATGGCCTTTTCTTTTTGTGCAGTTCTGTTTGATTTTGAGACTCATTAGAAGTTTAATTACAAGCTAAACATGAGCAATGGGGGTCAATGTTTATTCATACACTGGTGCTCTTTATGTATTTTGTGTCTTTCTGTATATAACTTGTCACCGAATATTGTGTATTTGATTGTTTTTTTTTACTATTATGCTAATAGTTTTGGATTTCTGAAGATTTGGAACAAAGTATAAAATAATAAAAAAATTGAATAAATGAATAAATAATATATTATATATAATATTAATTTTTATTATATTTAGTATTTTATTACATATATATATATATATATACACATAAAAGTATATATAATATGAATATAATAATATTATGAAATATAATACTCCAAAAAAAAAAATATATTAAATTAATAATAATAATTAATAATAATAATGTGATTATCAGTCCAAACTTGTTACTGGATCATCAAATATTCTAGATGTGAAAAATACAAAAAAAAAAATCCAAAATGGAAAAATTCTGTGTCTACTGCACCGGAAATTTGAGTGCAAAATACCAGATTTCTAACTTTTAGGACTATTGGATGATGGATTATAGGGTATTGTGATTTACTGAATTACATACCAGATTGATTTAATACAGGTGGTTTCTTTTTATGTTATATACTGTTATAAACCATTTTACTATTACTTTACCTCTGTCATGCACAAATATGTATCTGGATATCGTGCTCCGGTGATGCTACATACAGTAGGTGGCAGATGCATTTTGGAGCTTTGTGTTGACTTTAATGGGGTTGAAAGTTATGGCTCCAGTGAGGCACAAGGTCCCTTACAGATTTCAGTCACTTGTATCCTTTCCACTGTGAGCAGCTAGCAGGTTTCCTTAACATGTGTAAATTCCACAATATATTATACAAGCCAATGTGTCAATAGGAGATGGGAATCGGTAGCCGGTGTCGACCACGTGGCCAGAACCTTCACGTGATGGTGTCACTTTGCCCTGCCCCTACTGTTTGGAGGACAAGGATGAAATGCCTTGTATGTGATGTGGAAGTTCAGGTTACGACTTTGTGATCCCAGCCAGACGTGGGTCATGTCGCTGGTTGGCGTCATGTGACTGTTTCGTCATTTATGACGCTAAGGTTTTCCCTGCTTAATTCACCTGCAGTCACCTTGGTCCTCGTTTTCCTCTCTTGGTTTGCAGTTCAGTTTCCAAGTCACACCAACCTATTAGAATATATAAGTTCTGTACATCTTTGTCACATGCAACGTTGGTTAGTTTTGTTGTTGTCCATATATACAGGGTTGTAAGTAAATAGGTAACTAGATGGTCCTGGGTTCTAGTGCAAAATCTGCACCAGGGACCCCACCTGCCCTGTACACCTCTAGTACTGTAGGTAGCAGCTAAAACATTTGGGCCTCCTCATGCCCAGGGATCTGGGTACAACTGTTACCTCTCCCAACTCTCACTATGGTGAATGATTGGCTACTCATATAATGGCCTGTGGGACACAGAGAGTCGGGGGAGGACTCAATGCTGATTTGAGCAAACTAAATAAATTTGGGTTTGAGATGTCCCAAACCCAAAAGTTTTCACCCTCTACCCTAAACCTAGCCTTAATCCTGACTGTAAACATAAACCTAACCCTAAATTGGGGTAATGTTTAGTGGTTTTAACTGGTCTGCAGGGCTAAAGTTACCAGTCCCCAGGCCCACAGTGCTCCCGCTGTAATGGGACTTCCTCTCCATCCTATCCTAAGGTGATGTGGGACTGAAAGTCTTGTGATGTAGACCAGTTAAAAATCCGTAACCCCAGTGTAGGGTTACGGTTATGGGCAATTTTTGGAAAAAATTGATTTGAGATGACTCGACCCAATGCACTGGGATTCTTGAAAAAAATTGATTTTGACCCAAGTCTAAAGCACTAAACTCTTCATAACTATAAGGCCACTATATTCTCTCAGCGCTCTTTTGTTTAAGACACATGCCCTTTTGGCTACTAGAAGAACAGACCTGTAGCTGTAATATTCTGCTCTTACACAGGGCCATTGCCACTTATCTACGGCAGCCACAGAGAATGGAGAGGTGGACGTCCATGCGCGGCTTTACTTGCAACCCCCATAGAGATAAGTTGCGCATGCGCAGCCATCTCTTCATTCTGCTTGGCCGCAGCAGAGAATTACAGATTCCTCTTTCCCTAGATGAGAATACCCCTTTAAGCTGACAAATACAGTTTAAATGGATCTGCCAGTTTTATTTTCATTATATACTAAAAAGTTTTGGACATTTTTGATATATTTTGTGTGTCAATCAAGATCCCTGGTTACTGTTAGGCCGAGTTGACACAGCTTATTCGCGGCGTAATTGCGGGATGGATTTCGCCCGCAATTACGCCGTGTGCTCGGCAGCGGGGGCGGGGGAGCCGGCAGCTCGCCGGCCCAATAGACATTCATTATCCATGACGTGTATACCGCCGTGAATAATTGACACGTCACTTTCTCCCCACTCGCCGTACTTCGCGAGCAGGGAGAGGAGACAGAATCCATAGTTCTCTATGAGAACTGTGGATTACCGTGATGAAAGGGACGGATTTCAGCCTGTAATTCGCGCAGTACGGTGCAAATTACGGGCTGAAATCTGTCCCAAAATAAGCCGTGTGAACATGGCCTCAGTGTTTAAATGCAAAGACTGGAAACCTGTACGAATCATATGTTGCTTGCACAGCTGTAGGGTTTGGTTCAGGAGAAGGCCCGGGTTAGCAGAGAAACAGTGTATACATTTTTTACTATTATTCTTTCGATTACTTTTGAAAATCTCTCTACCATCTCCCACTGTACTGAAATAAAAAAAAATTAACCCACACTTACCTCTCCCATCATCACCTTTGTAGCATTGCCAGTGTTACCCTTGTTCACGGATCTCATGATGCTGCAATTATTGAGACCGTGGTCATGTGCTGTACATGCAGACTGGTTGCAGCATCTTGTGATCCATGAATGGGGCATCATCAGTGAGTGACTGGGAGTAACACTGGAGCTCTGGCAGCGCTGGAACGGTGATTATGAGAGAGGGAAGTATGGGGTCATTTTCCATTTTAGCACAGTGAGAGGTGGTAGGGAGGTTTTTAAAAGTCTTGAAAAACCCCTTTAAGGGTGCTCCTGTCTCCCACTTTGATGGCATATCAATAAGATATATTATCAAAGTGTAGGTGCAGGTCTCACCGCTGGCCTATTCTTCTGTTGAACAAAATGGAGGACTGGAGAGTCATGCACATTCTATACCAAGACTCCTGTAGCCCATTCCTGAAAAATATGCGAGGTCCGGAGGTGGGACCTGCACCTGTCACACTGATTGCATATCCTATCGATATGCCATACTCACCAACTCTCCCTGATCGTCAGGGAGACTCCCTGAAAAGGAGGAGTCCTCCCGAGCTCCCTGAAGAGTTGGTAAATCGCCTGCTGTGGTAGATTTGCCACCAATCTGGTAAACCACCGGCAGGGACAGTTTTACTGCCGGTATTTTATTTGTTCTGGCCATATCAAGTACTGGTAACTATTAGAATACACTCTGGGCAGCCTATTAGGGGATGTTCACACGGCTTATTTAGACGCTGATTTTTCAGCGCCCAAAACAGCATCTAAACCTCGCCTGAAACGCGCTTCTTCAGAAGAGGTTTTTGATGAGGTTTTGGATGAGGTTTCACCCATACAAATTAGTAGCCAGGGCAAAAACCGTGCTGAAAAATGTTCCAAAATCGCACCGCGCACTATATAAACTAGTGCAGCATATAGTGGTGAAAAGGGGCCAAACATAATCACAAGTTGACAGTGTCTGGTCGGTTTTAGCCTAAGCCTATATGGCAGCTCAACCAATTTATACATCTGAGGACTTTCTTACGGCCTGTGGGGTGCTCTGTATATAGTGGTGGTGCCAGGGTAAAGCATCATGAGACGCCGCCCTGACATCACTCGGTGCAGAGGGACCACTCTGTAGCGGCTCTGAGGGAAAGCTGATTGATGTGCTGTTACTCAGCTTGGATGCTGGTTAGGAGACCCAATGTCCAGTAAAGCTGAAGGACACCACATCCATTATCAGCTTTCCTCCAAAGCTGTTACACAGATGTGACAAGGGGGTGTGGCTATGTAAAAGAGGGAGTGCCATGTAAAACAGGGCGTGCGGCCCACTCCAACCATCAAGGTAGCGAGCTGCAATTCAAAATCTCCCTGAATGCCACTTCCAAAAGTTGGCAAGGATGCGATATGCCATCCAAGTGGGAGATGGAAACATTCCTTTAAGATGCTTTGAACAAAAAGGAGCATGGGTTGCAACTTATTTAGAAAAAGATCTGCTCCTTTTGTGATGCTGATTGCAAGTGCCCAGTTTGCCTTTAGGACTCTACTGGGGAATGACCACTGTGTATCAGATGCAGAATACATTACATTAATGACACTGACTGCTCCTGTACTCCGATCAGCACATCTCCTGGGGGGACAGCAGCCAATATTCTTCACATTTTCCAGGACTTGTTCCTTTTCCTTGTTTTGAACTTTTTCCAATGATTTGCTGAGAGCTGCAAATAATTCTGCTTCTCCGCACAATTGTTAAAGGGAAAGTGAATGTTTTATTATTACCGATCTGCTTACATTTATAGAAATAATATCCAGTGCGTTTAAAGAGGACCCATGACCTCTCCTGACCTGTCTATGTTAGTAAACCCTTGTGTTCCCTGTGACATAGCAATTCTGATATATATATATATATATGAGACTATATATATATATATATATATATAATATATATATAATATAATATATATATATATATATATATATATATATATATATTAGAGATATATATTATATATTTTTTATGTTATCTATGAAGACTATATTATATATATATTATATGAATGAACTAATCAATATATTTAATATTATATAGTGATAAATCTGAAGACTGATATATCAACATATAAGTAACTTATATATATATATATATATATAAGAAATATACTGTATATATTTGCGTTGTGCCGGTCATCTGTTATCCCTCCTAGAAATGTATAACTGGTCAGATGGGTGTGACCAAATAGGAAAGTGTAACTGCAGAGCCAAACATTGTCCAATCAGTGCTGACAGTCAGCGTGTGCAGGGACACGCCTCCCTGAAAACTGGAATGGTCACACCCATCTGACAGATACACAAATACATTTCTGGGTGGAATAAAAGAGGAACAACACAACATAGAGGTATAAGAGAAGATGCTCCAGAATTGTTATTTCATGGGGAATGCAAGTATGTACTAAATCTGATACGTCAGGGATACCTGCCAACAATCCCGTTTTTTTCTTGGAGACTCCCACAAACTAGGATAATAAATGGGCAGGGTTTATGCACACTTTGCCTTAAAATGAGCATTCCTGGGTGGATAGGGGGCATCAGGGCTGCCATCAGTCATCTATTAACCGTTTCAGGGCCCCATACAGCCAAATCCAATGGGGTCTCATCCCATTACAAGTTCCTTTTTTTAACATATCAGTGGGTCCCTTTTTGATTACGGCAGGAGTACTGCCCTATTGGCACCACTGGGGGGCATTCCCGGGGTAGGGCTAAAATCACCTAGAATCGAGAGAGAAGAGTTTGGCAAGTATGCCTTAAAGGAATTTGTCAAGACTTTTAAAATCCTTGCTTCCTCCTCCCACTGTACAATAATAGAAAATTAACCCATAGTTACCTTTCCTATCACCACAGTTCCAGCGTTGCCAGAGCTCAAGTGTTTATCACCCCGGTCCCTGATTGATGACATCACGTTCATGTATCACATGATGCTGCAGCCAATCACTGACCTCTGTGGTCACATGGTGTAAATGGAGGTCAGGTGACTGCTGAGTTCAGTCATTGGCTGCAGCGTCATGTGATCCATGAACGTGATGTAATCAGTGAGGGAGCAGGGGAATACTAAAGCCCTCGCACCGTGGTGATGGGCTAATTTTCTATTTCTAAGCAAAATGGGAGGTAGTAGGGAGGGTTTTAAATGTCTTGGGGAAATCCCTTTTAAATGGAACCCGACTCATGTATCTATAGGATGCCCTACTGAACTGAAGTAGTTAGCACATTTGCACCCACTGAATGCCCGATGTCATGCCACTTGGGTGGTGTTAGGTGGGCTGAAGTGGTAATCAAATAATTATGGCAGTATATATAACAGTGTACACAACACCATTCTGCAGTGCTCTTATGGCCACTAGAGGCTTTTGATGTGCTATCTCTATTAGGAACCTCACCAATTATGTACTAAATATTATATTACCATTCTCTGTATATGGGGGTTTTTGCCTCCCCTTCAAGCTAGAAGTCTCGGGTGTGACCACAACCTCTGCACTCCTGTCTATCACTATGAATGGGCTGCAGAATGGCTTCAGTCACTACTCGTATCCTCTCCACAAATGCTAATATTGTGCTGTGATTTTTCCAGATAACGCTCATTTATCATGGTTTTGTACCTTGTGTCTGAAGCAACAGCAGGAAATATCTGTGTATTGTACGCAGGTGCCGATGTCCGCTCTGGACAGATAGCAGAACGTGCCCAGATATCACCAGATCTGCAGGCAAATGTCTGGATTTGCATGTACCATGGAGACATATTTTAGATTCCCCCACTGACATAGGTATAAGGGGGGCAGAGGTGTCATCTGCAACAAGTAATTATAGAGCTATTATAATATATCGAAGTATACCAGGCTCCCCTCTCCACATAGACTGCTTTGGTAACAGGGTGGAGAATAGACCCAGGGGACATGATAAGGGTTTCTTAATCTTCGCTATAGGGTTGCCACTCTTCAATATACTAGATTATTCTATTGTATATGCACCCTGGTGGCCTGCTGTAGCTTATCAGCTGTGCCCTAGACTGCCTGGTCTAAGGGAGAAGAGGGTAAATGGGTGTAGCAGCCTGGAGGACACAACAGCGCCACTGCTGTCACATTCAAGGGAATTATCCTCGGTTGCCCTGCTTTATTATCAGACATATAAAGAGCAATTCCAATCACCAGGAGTCAGGGAGTTGGCCATGAGGAGTCAGGGAGGCGGTCACAGAGAGGCAGGGAGGCGGCCATGAGGAGGCAGGGAAGTGGCCACAAGGAGGCAGGGAGGTGGTCAGAGAGAGGCAGGGAGGTGGCCATGAGGAGGCAGGGGAGTGGCCATGAGGAGGCAGGGAGGCGGTCACAGAGAGGCAGGGAGGTGGTCACAGAGAGGCAGGGAGGTGGTCACAGAGAGGCAGGGAGGTGGCCACGAGGAGGCAGGGAGGTGGTCACAGAGAGGCAGGGAGGTGGTCACAGAGAGGCAGGGAGGTGGTCACAGAGAGTCGGGGAAGTAGCCACGAAGAGTCAGGGAGGCGGCTGTGAGGACTCAGGGAGGAGGCCGCGAAAAGCTAGGAAGGTGGCCACAGAAAGGCAGGGAAGCGGCTATGAGGAGACAAGGAGGCAGCCAAAAGGAGGCAGGGAAGTGGCTATGAGGAGGCAGGGAAGAGGCCATGAGGAGGCAGGGAAGTGGCCATGAGGAGGCAGGGAAGAGGCCATGAGGAGGCAGGGAAGAGGCCATGAGGAGGCAGGAAAGTGGCCATGAGGAGGCAGGGAAGTGGCCATGAGGAGGCAGGGAAGGGCCATGAGGAGGCAGGGAAGTGGCCATGAGGAGGCAGAGAAGTGGCCATGAGGAGGCAGAGAAGTGGCCATGAGGAGGCAGGGAAGTGGCCATGAGGAGGCAGAGAAGTGGCCATGAGGAGGCAGAGAAGTGGCCATGAGGAGGCAGAGAAAGTGCCATGGGAGGCAGGAAGTGGCCATGGGGGAGGCAGGGGAAATGGCCATGAGGAGGCAGGGAAGTGGCCATGAGGAGGCAGGGATGTGGCCATGAGGAGGCAGGGAGGTGGCCACAGAAAGGCAGGGAAGCGGCTATGAGGAGACAAGGAGGCAGCCAAAAGGAGGCAGGGAAGTGGCCATGAGGAGGCAGGGAAGTGGCCATGAGGAGGCAGGGGAGTGGCCATGAGGAGGCAGGGACGTGGCCATGAGGAGGCAGGGAAGTGGCCATGAGGAGGCAGGGATGTGGCCATGAGGAGGCAGGGAAGTGGCCATGAGGAGGCAGGGGAGTGGCCATGAGGAGGCAGGGAAGTGGCCATGAGGAGGCAGAAAGTGGCCATGAGGAGGGAAGAAGTGGCCAGAGGAGGGAGGGAAGTGGGCCCTGGGAGGGAGGGAAGTCCATGAGGAGGAGGGGGGGGCCCCTGGGAAGGGAGGGAGGGTTTGGACAGAAAGGCGGGAAGCGGGTATGAGGAGAAAAAGGAGGCAGCCAAAAAGGGGAGGGAAGTGGCCATGAGGAGGCAGGGAAAATGCATGGGGGCAGGGAAGAGGCCCCGAGGAGCAGGGAAGTGGCCATGAGGAGGGAGGGAAAGTGGCCATGAGGAACAGGGAAGGGCCATGAGGGGCAGGGGAAATGCCTGAGAGGCAGGAAGAGGCCATAGGGGCAGGGAATTTGGGCCCTGAGGAGGCAGGGAAGTGGCCATGAGGAGGCAGGGGAGTGGCCATGAGGAGGCAGGGGAGTGGCCATGAGGAGGCAGGGGGTGGGCCCTGAGGGGGCAGGGAACAGTGCCATGTGGAGGCAACGGAATCGGTCGCCGCAGTACAACATGAGGAGGAGGGGAGTGGCCATGAGGAGGGACAGGGAGTGGCTATGAAGGAGACAGCGGAAGTGCGCTTGTGAGAAGAGAGGAGGACGATCGGCTCACATGTCTCACGCATGCGTCGCCCGTGCACAGCTCGATAGCTAGCTGCACATCGGACAGTGGCATGAGGAGGCTGGGAGTGAGTGCTGCACTTGCATCATAGTAGCGGTACGGTGCACGGGGACTCGTGGCCATGAGGAGGCAAGGGAGTGGCCATGAGGAGGCAGGGAGGCAGACACGAGGAGGCAGGGAGGCAGACACGAGGAGGCAGGGAGGCGGCTATGGGGAGTCTCCTGGACCTCCTGGAAGAGTTGGCAAGTATGACTCACCAGGATGGGCACACTACTTTCCTAGTCCTGTAATTGATGTGATGCTTGTTAGGTGCAGTAATTTTACTTATACCCTTACGGTGAATGCTCACAGGACAGATTTGCAGATTACAGGACCAGCCAAGTGTTTGGGACTTTACAAATCCCATGCCCACGTAGCAGAAATTCTCCACACCTAATTGGCTTGCGGTGTAGATTTTCAAATCTGCAGCATACCGATTTACCCTAGATTTTACCCTAATTAATTGAGTGGGGGTAAAATCTGTACAAAAATTTGTTGCAGATTCACGTGCAGATTTACTACCTGTGGATAAATCTCTGACAGTCAGACTCTTTCCCATGTGCTATCACTTGTTCTGCTTTTCCTGGACTCAGGCTCGCACCGGGAACTTTATTTGCTCTATTGGTAACCGGTAACGCATACATGTTTGTCCGGCTGGAGAAGCCCCTGCTTATTTCTTCGTTCAGTGGGTGAGCTCCTCTGTGACCCATCCAGATGTAACCGGCCGGTGACACTCCGTGGGGGTGGGGGGTGGGCCAAACTCTCCCCTGTGGCCGCTACTCAAGGAGAAGATCGGGTTCCTCGTTATGTACCGCTGCACTTACCTCGGCGTTCCTGTGGGGCTTCCCTGGCCTGCAAGTCACGCCCCTACGCTCGATTGGAAGACAGGCGAAGTCTGCGTTGAGGGACCAGGAATGCGCCGGAAACCATTGATTGGAGGTACCAACGCCCGGTGCCTACCACTTCTCCGACCTTTTTCACGTTGCCAGGCATGTCCGGCGGAGGCTAACCAGAACTGTGGGATGTATTCTCACCCGAGAAAGAGCCGTTTCACTGCACCACATCGGTATTACGAGGAATATTGATCACTCATCAAGGATACCAGTCCACCCGGGAGGGGAGGGTCTACCCACTGTCCGTGCAGAGACTAGGCATGTGCGAGCTAACATTTTGGGTAGAACCTGCAGAACAGGATTCCATTTGTATGTACCTCCTCCCAGCGAGCCGGGTTTTTTTTCGTGCAGAAGAAGGGATGGTTCCCGTCCGTCCGTGTTAGACTGACTGGGCGTCTAAATTAAGATCACCGTAAAGACCGCTACCCTCTCCCACGGTTATCAGTGCTGTTTGACCGTCTCAAGGGGGCTAAAGTGTTTCCAAGTTGACTTGCGAGGAGCCTATAACCTCATCAGAATTCGGGAGGGGGACGAGTGGAAGCGGCGTTCAATACCGAGATGGACATTTTGAGTACATGTGATGCCCTTTGGGTCTGTTGCCGCGGTTTTCCCAAAAATCGACAAGTGTTTCTGGGATCTCTTGTACATCTGCGCATAGTTTCCTAGATGACACCTTTTTCTCCCTAATTTCAGATCACGGGGCCCAAGTACGCCAGGTTTTTGAACGTCTGGCAGAAACCGACTGTCCGCAAGTGGGAAATTTTTATTCCATGGCCCAGCCCCCCTTTCCCTCGGCTACATAGGCCAAAAGTGGACCGGGCAAAAATCTCTCGGTGTCAATGGCCCGTCTGTCGGTTTTCGGGTGATAAAACGTTTCCCTGGGCTTCGCAAATTATTACCGCAATTTATTTCCCATTCTCCAATTGGTGGCTCCATCGTGGCCTTACTAGGAAGAATGCAAACCCCGGAGGCGGGCCCCCGGGGGCTGAGAAGGGTTTGGGGGATTAAGAGGGCCCTTCTCACTGCCCTGTTTGGCCCGGGCGACTCCGAAGGAAGTTCTTTTGGAGGTGGAGCCTTTCCGTGGGGGGCAGGGGCGGTCTCCACACAGGATTGGGCAAGATTCGAACATGTGGGTTCTTCTTAAGATTTTTTCGCCGGCTGAGCGGAACTATGCCATTGGGGACCGGGAATCTTGGCCATCAAGTTGCCTAGAGGAATGGGACATCTGCTGGAAAGGGGGTCGTCACCCCCAATCGACATCTTTCAGACCCCAAAAATTTGTTGTATCTTAGAAGGCCCAACGTCTTAACCCTCGCCCAAACCCGGTGGTTCTTTTTTTTTTTGGTTTTTTTTGTTTTACATTTCGGTCTGTGAGAAAAACATCATGGCTGTGCCCTCTCTGTGCCTCGGACTGGTCGGGGAAGAACCCCTGTCAAACATCATTTCCCCGAACGGTTAATTCATGTGGCCCCCCGCGGTCCCCAAAAAATTCCTGGGGCAAGATTAGTCCCGGGGCACTCAGGAAGAAGATTTGGAGGGGGGGCATAGCCCTTTGTGGTGGCCATCCCGGAGTTTGGAAGTCTTATGCTTTGATCTCCGGACTACTGGGGCCAACCTAGCCAGGATGTAAAGGACTTCCCCCTCGCCTGTGTCATTGTGCTCGGAACAGGTCCCATGCCACGGCCCCAGGTTCTTGCTTTCCGCCCGTCGTCCTTGTGAATTTAAAGGGACAGTGCCCGGTTTATTGGGTAATTACCAGGCCTGTTCCTATATAAGTGTTGCACCCGTCATTCCCTGCTGGTCTACGTTGCCCCCGAGCCATTAGAGAAAGAAATTCCTTAAAGTGATTCCTTCTTTACCGTGTACCTGACTCTCGCTATTTTCCCCCGATCCAAACTTGCGCTGCCCTGACTTTCTGCCTGTCCACGACAGAACCCTTTCCCGGGCCCTCCCCTGACCTTCTGCCCTCCCCACGACTACGTTTTCCGGACAAATTCTGCACCACGCTGCACCTCGGCCCCCACCGCAAGCAAGTACGTCAGAGGGGGGATGGTGCCTCACGCGCAGAAGTCCATCCCGCTTTGCGGGGGCTTGGTGAAAACCGGGGGCTACTTAGATTTCGTTCCCTGGCGTGGCTTAACTACCATCGCTTGCGGTGGTCCGGTGGATCCACTACCCAGCCGTCACACATGTAAAGGAATCCTTCCTAGAAACTGGGTCTCCTTAAAAGCGTATTCTGATGGTAGACATTTTGGCATATTCCTAGTATATGTTATAGATGTCTGATAGCGATGGGATAGCCATGAAGTAGCAGAGGTCCTGAGTCCATGGGTGTAACTATAGTCCTAGCTAATGCTATGTGACGCAGAGATAGATGGGGCCCAATTAATTGCAATGACATTGTACCTTGGTGCAGTCTAGAACTATGTGGGTTCTCTGATGTGTGACGCTGTCGTTTATACCATTCAGCGGATGCTGCTGTTTCTGTTTTCTATCCTTAGGTCTTGGTGGCCCACTTTGATTTCCTATAGTTGCCCCCTTTGGGCCCCTTTTTGTGCTTGTTCCTAAGAAAAAAAATTTGAGATTTTAGTTTCCCCGATGTTTTTGGCCCCAAAAAAACTCAAGCCCCCCCGGCTTACAACGGGATCTCAGTTGGGTGGTCCCCCTTATATTATCTTTTCCCCTGGGTCAACTTCAGACCTCTCCTGTGCCAACGGCCTTTCCAAAATGCAGAGAGGAAAAATAAAAAAAGCACAAAACCCTTTTAAAAAATAGTGCATTGATTAACAGCTGTGGGGTGGGGGGTGCAGGAAGCCCCAAAAAGGAGGGATTACTTCTCCTTATATAGTTTAAAAGCAAATAGTGCCCCAAAAACAACGTATAGTCTGCACAAAAAAAAATTTCTGAAAAAAACCTGCGAACGGGTGCCACTGGCTGGTCGGGACTTTTAAATTTTGAACAGTCCAAATCCCAGTGGCACACCATGCAAAAAAGGGAAAAAAAAACACAGGGAAATTTCCAAAGGAGCATTTTATGCTATCTACAATATATGAAAAAACTTTGAGTTCTGGGGTCCGCTCTGCATTTGGAGGCCCTTTGGGACGTGAGAGGTCTGAAGTTGACCAGGTGAGATAATTAGAGAGCCACCCAAAAGAATCCGTTGTAAGCCGGGGGTGGCTTGAGCATTTTTTTGGCCAAAAAATGCGGACCAAAAAATCTCAAAGTTTTTTATGTTCCATAAAAGGGGGACTGTATGTAGCGCAAATATCCCGATTTACCCAATTTGCTGTAGATGGGGGCCTACAACTATTACCTTTGGGACATTGTTTTAACCAGTCACAATTTTTTATGACCACTTCCCACTTTTTTACGTTGCCCCGTAGCTATGAAGGAGTCCCTGTGGGAGCTGTTGGTGGGGGATATAAGGTGTGTGATAGGCTGTTTACAGTATCCCTTATTGCTGTCATGGGTATAAAGGGTTATCAGAGTTGATAATAGGTTTTCAGGCCAAGGGTGGCAGTATCTCTAAAACTGTGCAGTTTGTGAACTGTTGGCGACTGCTGTGGTAAAAGTGCATAATGAGTGGACAAATGGCGCCATTGTAAATAAGAGACGTGAAAACTGCAGAGCACCACGTGCCAGTGATGTGACAGGTGAATGTTGGCTTGAAAGTGCAGGGACAGAAGCCAAGGGAGGACGATTGTAAAAACACAATAGCGAACCCTACTGTGTATGGGCCCGGAGCAGACAGATGTCACTGCACCTCTCCTAACCCTACTGTGTATAGGGCCCCAGAGCCAGGACAGATTGTCACTGCACTCTGCTAACCCTACTGTGTTATGGGGCCCGGAGCAGACGGGATGTCACTGTACCTCTGCTGCCCGTATCTGTGTATGGAGCCCAGAGCAAGACGGTTGTCTCTGCACCTCTGCTACCCCTAGGGTGTATGGGGCTCCGGTCCTGACGGATGTGTGTAACTGAGACACCTTTGGCTATACCCTAATGTGTATGGAGCCCCGGAGCAGACAGATGTCTACCTGTACCTCTGCTAACCTATGTGTATGGGGCCGGGGAGCAGACGGATGTCACTGACAACTATGCTAACTACTGTGTATGCGGCCCTGGAGCAGACGGGTGTCATTGAACCTCTGTTGATCCCTTCGGTTATGGGGCCACGGAGCAGACAGATGTCTACTGCACCTCTGCTAAACCTACTGGGTATGGAGACCGGTGCAGACGGATTATCTACTGGCACCTCTGCTAACCCTACTGTGTATGGAGCCCCAGAGGCAGACGGATGTCACTGCACCTTCTGCCTATACCTACTGTGTTTGGGGCCCGGAGCAGACGATGTCACTGCACCTCTGCTAACCTACTGTGTATGGGGCACCGGGAGCAGTCGCGATGTCACTGCACTCTGCTTACCCACTGTGTATGGGGGCCCCAGAGCTGACGGATTCGCTGCAACCTCTGCTAAAACCCTACTGTGTATGGGGCCCCGGAGCGTCGGATGTCTCTGCACCTCTGCTATACGTTATGTGTATGGGGGATCCAGAGCAAGACAGATGTACCCGCACCTCTGCTAACCCTACTGTGTATTGGGAGCAACCGGAGCAGACGTGATGTCTCTTGCACCTCTTCTCTAACGTACTGTGTATATGGGGTGATCAGAGCAGACGCGATGTCACCGCTACCTCTGCTAACCCTACTGTGTCATGGGGCCCTGGAGCAAACGGATGTCACTGCACCTACTGCTAACCCTACTGTGTACTGGGGCCCCAGAGCAATTGAATGTCACTTGCACTCTGTATCCCTAAATGATAACGGAGCCCCAATGCAGAACGGATGTCATTGCACCTCTGCCATAACCCTACTGTGTATGGGGCCACCAGAGCAGACGGATGTCATGACACCTCTGCTAAACCTGACTGTATATGGGGCCCCGGAAACAGACGATGTACACAGCACCTTGATAACGCTACTGTGTATGGAGCCCTGGAGCAGTCGGATGTCACTGCACTTGCTAACCTACTGTGCAACATGGGCCCCGGAGCAGACAGATATAAACTGCCATCTCTGCTAACCCTACTGTGTATGGGGCCCGGAGCAGACGGATGTCACTGAATCTACTGCTAACCCTACTGTGTATGGGCCCGGAGCAGGACAGATGTCACTGCACCTCTGCTACAATATATGTATGGTGGCCCGGAGCAGACGGATGTCACTGTCTACTCTGCTAACCTACTGTGTATGGGGCCCTGGAGCTGGACGCGATGTCGCTGCCACACTCTGCTAACCACTATTGTGTATGGACGCCCCGGAGCAGACGGATTTCACTGCACCTCCGGCTAACCTATGTGTATGGGGCGCCGGAGGAGCAGACTGATGTCTTGCTCTCGGCTAACCTACTGTGTATTGGCGCCCCGAGGCTGACGGAGGTCATGCACCTCTGATAACCCTACTGTGTACTGGGCCCCGGAGCAGACTGGATGTCAACTGCACTCTCTGCTAACTCTACTGTGTATGGGGCCTCTCAGAGCAGACTGGATGTCACTGCACCTCTGCTAACCCTGGTGTGTATGGGGCCCCGGAACTGTAGGATAGTCACTGCACCTCTGCTAACCTACTGCGTATGGAGCCCTGGTAGGAGATGGATGTCACTGACACCGCTACTAAATCCTACGGTGATATGGGGGGGGGGCCCCCCCACCAGAGCATGACGAATGTCACGCACCTCTGCTTAACACTATGGGTATGGGCCCCGAGCAGACGGATGTCAACTGCACCCCTCGGTAACCTTACTGTGTATGAGGGACCCCCGGAGCAGGACAGATGACACCTGCACATCTGCTGTAAACCCTACTGTGTATGGGGCCTGGGAGCAGACAGGATTGTTCACTGCACCTCTGTAACCAAACTGTGGTATGGGGCCCCGGAGCAGACGGATGTCACTGCATCTCTGCTAACCCTACTGTGTAATGGGGCCGGATCGCCAGACGGAAGTCACTGCACCTTGCTAACATATGTGATATGGAGGCACCGGATCCCCCGGAGGCAAAAAGGATGTACTGCCACCTCTGCTACCCTACTGTGGTATGGAAGCCCCAGTGCAGACGGATGTCATGACTATGCTAACCCCTTTACTGTGTATTATGGGGCCCTGCGAGCGACAGATGTCACTGCACCTCTGCTAACACTACTGTGTAGGGGGCCACCGGAGCAGATGGATGTCACTGCACCGATACTAAACTACTGTGGTGATGGGGCCCCGGAGCAGAGGATGTCACTAGCACCTCTGTATATCCTTACTTGTGTATGTGGGCCCCGGAGCAGACAGATGACACTGCACCTCTGCTAAACCATACCTGTGTATTGGGGCCTGGTGCAGACAGAGTCACTGCACCTCTGCTAACCACTACTGTGTATTGCGCAGGCCACCAGAAGATGACGGAATGTCACTGACCTCTGCTAACCCTTACTGTGTATGGTGGGGCCCCGAGTAGCAGCAAACTCTGCTACACCTACTGTGTATGGGGCCCCTTGGGAGCAGACAGATGTCAATGCACCTACTGCCTAACCATGTTGTACTCGGAAGAATTCAGTTGATTCACTGTATTCACAGCGAGTATCAGATTTGGACTGTACTGATTTGCTAAATGGGTTGTCCATCTCAGTGTTTCTTACTTATTGTATGTTTACGTGAGACATTTAGCATGTCAGTGACAGAGAAACAGCAGAAAGCAAACGCTCTGCAACCATTGCTGGAAGAACAAAAGCTGGTTGGTTGGCCAGTTGTTCAATCATGGGAAGGGTTTTCATGGCATTCTCTGGCCACTCCATCCATGATGGAGGAAACTTTCAATGGGGTTGGGTAAGAATCCTTCCTTGGTGTATGCAGCAGAAGGGTATATTGTCGGTAGCTCTTTCAGCCACAGAAGGTTTGCAGCCTGACTTTCCATATGATCTGGGTGCTGCAGACACAACCCTGCTCCACCTCCTGCACAAACAGTCATGAATCATTACTGGGGTGATGTTACAATAGAAAACCTCCCGCTAAAACAATGTGCTGGAATCCTTCCTGTAACTTTTTATTCCATAGTAGACGTGTGAGGTTCTCGTTACACCCAGCTGACCTACCTGATTGTGGCCAGGGAGATAGGGTAATACATGGCAACTGCTGCCTGTCCACGCTGCTGAGCCATGCTGGCATCCTATGTGTGATGCCAGACGGGTGCTGGCCCTGGCTATGTTGAAAGTGGTCTAGCACAGGTGCTGGTTTATTACGGGGGGCAGGGCAAAGCTTTAGGGGAGGGAGGCCGGGCTCGCAAACAACACTTTGGCTATGGTGTAAATTATTTAAAACATTTTTGAAAAGGGGTATTCTCAACTCATTTACAACATGTAAGATGAAGATGCCATAAATACCTGTGGGTCCTACCCCTGTGGAGAATGAGGATCTGCCATAAAGGTGGAGAGAGGTCAGAGGCGGACCTCATTCATCAGGCACGTGCGGCTTATTCTGTGGAAATTGGAATTATCTGTAAATGCCTTGTTCTGTATTTTTGTCTAACAGAAGTAGAACAATGTAAAAAAAAACCGAAACCCCCGATCCATGTGCTGAAGAGAAACCGCATGGTTAAGTTTCAGGTTGAGATTATACTATGACAATAGGGAAGTCAGAGGGAGCGGAGGGCTTGTTTCACATCCAGAGGAAAAAGGGTAGTGAGATAAAGAGTTGTCTTATTGTAAATAGTTATCTATATCTGTATCTATCTATCTCTCTCATATCTATCTATCTCATATCTATCTATCTATCTATCTAGCTGTCTATCTATCTATCTCATATCTATCTATTCCTCTCTATATCTATCTATCTCATATCTATCATCATATCTATCCTTATTCTATCTATCTATCTTATCTATCTATCTATTATCCTCGTATTATCTCATATCTATCTATCTATTATCTATCAATCTCATCCTTCATATCTATCTCATATACTATCTATCTATCTCATATCTATCTCATAATCTATCTATACTATCTCATATCTATTCATATCTATCTATTATCTATCTATCTATCTATCTATCTATCTATCTACATATCCAATATCTATCTATTATTCTCATATCTAATTACTCATATCTATCTATCTATCTATCTATCTATCTATCTATCTCATACTCTATCTATAATCTCTCTATTATCTATCTCATATCTATCTCATATCTATTCCTATCTTTTCTATATATCTCATATCTTTCTACTATTCTATCTATCTACTATCTCATATTTATCTATCTATCTATCTACTCTATCTATCTTCTATTCATATCTATCTATCTATAATACATCTCATTATCTATCTCATATCTATCTATCTCTATCTATCCTATCTATCTATCTATCTATTTATCTATCTATCTATCTTTCTCATATCTATCTATCTCATATCTAGATATTTATCTATCTATCTATCTATCTATCATCTATCTATCTCATATCCTATTATCTTAATCTTATCTATCTACCTATCTATATTATCTAGTATCTACTATCTCATATCTATCTATCTATCTTATCTATCTATCTAATCTATCTATCTATTCTATCTATCTATCTCATATCTATGCATATCTATCTATCTATCTATTATTATCTATCTCATATCTATACTATCTATCTACTTCATCTTTCTTCATCTCTATTATCTATCTATCTATCTTTCTATCTCATATCTATCTATCTATCTATACTATCTATCTATCATATATCTATCTATCTATCTATCTTTCTATCTATCTCATATCTATCTCATAGTCTGTCTATACTATCTCATAATCCGGATCTCTTATCTATCTTTCTATCCATCTATCTCATATCTATCTATCTATCTCATTTCCATCTATCCTATCTATCTATCTATCGTATCTATCTAATCTATCCATCCTTCTTCTCATATCTATTATCTATCTATCTATCTATCTATCTATCTATTCCATACTATCTCTTATATATCTATTCTATTCATTTCCATCTATCTATCTGATCTATCTATCTTCTATCCATCTATCTAATATAGATCTATCTGATCTATCTATCCATCTATCTTCATATCTATCTATCTATCTCATATCCATTATCTATCTATCATATCTATCTATTCTATCTATCATCATATCTATCTCATATCTGTCTATCTATCTATCTATCTATCTATCTATCTCATATCTATCTATCTATCTATTCATCCATAGGAGTCCTGCAGGCACAGACTGAACATAAGAGCAGCCGGAATTGATAGATTTCTTAGTCATAGAAGAAAGCTGAGTGACAAACATCCAGCTTTCCTAAATTCAGGCTTGCCCTTTTGGAGTGGAGGAGCCTGACACCTGTAAGAAATCTATTTTCTTACATTAGAATTGAAAACTCTGTTCACGACGCCTGAATTTGTGGGTTGATTGTATACACAGAATATTCCTGTATTTCAAAATCAACTCACTTTTGTGCTTCAGATATACCAAAAAGTGATTGGTGGGACATTTAGAGTTGTCTATGCACATTAGATTAATATAGGTATAGGTTTTTAGGGGCTAACTTACTTTAAAAGGAAACCTCTAAAGAAGCATTTATGCTATCTACAATATATGAAAAAAACTTTGAGATTTCTGATGTTGTCACATGTTTTGATCAAAAAATGCTTTAAGCATCCCCTGCCGACTTACAGGGATCTCAAAGGCGCGTGGTCCTATTCTATTTTTACCTCTCACTAGAGTCAAATTCAGACTTCTCATTGGGTCAATCAGACCTCCATAATCCAGAGAGAAAAATAAAAAAAGCACCAACCTTGCAAGCATACTGCGCTGATATAACAGCCTGTGGAAGTGAACTAAGAATCTCAAAGTTTTTTTCATAACTTACTTTAAAGCACAGCTTCAGGCCTCACTCTGCCTCCGTTGCTTCCAGCGCGACCATCCATCACCAACTATTATTTCCCTAAGTTACCCCTACTTCATGGAAAGTGAAAAAAGACATACTATGTCACTCCCAGTTCTCAAGTCATAGGGGTAACTTAGCAAATCCAGAAGTGACATCAGACGTCCCATTGGAATTGGGGCAGCAGTGGGAGCAATGCAAGGAATGGAGTGACAAGAGACTCAATGTGATGTTGAAGGCTCAGGTAGCCTCTAAAATCCTTGGGCGACATGTATGAAACTTGGCACCAACACGCCAGTTCCAAATCAATATAGAGGAGTGTAGAATGGGCCAGTATGTATGGACCTGTTGTACGTGGGTTCATAAATC
The DNA here is from genome assembly GCA_025379985.1 of Phyllomedusa bahiana. Classification (NCBI taxonomy): domain Eukaryota; kingdom Metazoa; phylum Chordata; class Amphibia; order Anura; family Hylidae; genus Phyllomedusa; species Phyllomedusa bahiana. Next base: position 64,381 of record JAODAL010004268.1, read on the forward strand.
GGGCGTGTGGTAATCCTTGCTTAGCGTAACATATCTTTGACATATATACCTTTGGAATATTTCTTTGGTGCATATCTTCGGCACATACCTCTGGAATATATCTTTGGCACATACCTCTGGAATATATCTTTGGCACATACCTTTGGAATATATCTTAGGTGCATATTTTCGGCACATACCTCTGGAATATATATTTGGCACATATCTTTGGAATATATCTTTGGCACATATCTCTGGAATATATCTTTGGTGCATATCTTTGGAATATATCTTTGGTGCACACCTTGGGCACATACCTTTGGAATATATCTTTGGTGCATATCTTCGGCACATACCTTTGGAATATATCTTTGTGTGATATCATCGGCACATTACACTTTTGGAATATTTCTTTGGTGCATATCTTTGGCACATATCTTTGGAATATATCTTTGGTGCATATCTTCGGCACATACCTTTTGGAATATATCTTTGGTGCATATCTTTGGCACATATCTTTGGAATATATCTTTGGTGCATATCTTCGGCACATACCTTTTGGAATATATCTTTGGTGCATATCTTGGGCACATACCTTTGGAATATATCTTTGGTGCACATCTTCGGCACATATCTTTGACATATGCCTTTGGTGCATTCAAAAGTGCCATGTTCGGCGCATAATGCTCCAAGTTTTGGTGTACGACTGTTCATACATCTATCGAACAGGGTTACGACCGTTTTTCAGGCTCAATGCACGCCATAAAACTACCACAGCTCTGTTAGTACACGTCGCCCCGTATTGTAACCTCAATTTAATGTCAGAGTCCACTTTTTTGGTGAAGTTAACTGCTTAGATTTGGGTTCAATTTGACATCAACCCAAATCAGAAGCACAACAGCATATAGGGAAAACAAGATGCTTTGGATTTCTTAGTTTTGCCAGTGAGTACTTGAGAGAGGGGAGCCGCTCCAAAGCATCTCTCTTTCTCTGGAGGACCCAGCATGTCCATGTATTACATAGATAGAGCTGTTTGTAATTCTTCATTTGCCCTGTGGTGGCACTGCAGGGAAATTAAATACTTGATTCACCTTCAGATTACCTCTGATCATTAAAGAGATGTTCCCAGTCCATGCACTTTGATTGCATATTAATAAGATATACCATCAAAGTGTGATAGGAGATGCTCCCACCTCTGCACCTATCACAGGATCAGGTCCACAGGAGTCTCATCTCAGAGTAGAGAGTCGGTCACGTTTGTGCACAACTCTCAATTCTGTTCTATTGGAGTCCTGAGTACAGATAAGTGGTGTATTCATCTGTACCCAGAACGCAGAAATGCCCTGTTCTATAGCTGGATCAGCAGTCGTACACAGAAACTTGGCGTAGTCTGCACAATACACATTTCTTTTGAATGCACCAAGGTTTGGTGTCTCAATTAAACGGACCATATAAATTTTGTTAATTATTTGTTTTTGTTTAGAGTCACAGGATAAAGGACTGTTCCGGAGCTTTTCTCCTATGCTCCAGTAATAAATCCTTATAACAAACAATATACAGTCCTTCTTTTAGAAAATTCTTTTATATCCAAATATTTGCAATACAAGTTGCCCTGATATTTCAGGACACTCACAGTATAGATACACACAAGTAACAACAAACAGAACCTGTGACATCTTACAGTAGTTCTCAGTCATTGGTAACTGTTACATCTTCCGCATACTCTGCGTTTTAATCTTTGAGCAGTGTAGCAAAGAAAGTTCTTACTTAAAGGGGATTTGCCACCAGACCAGGTACTGACCTCCATTCAGTATGAGAGCAAGATGTAAACAAATCACGCTGAGTCATGAAGCTGCAGTGGAGAGAGGGAGAAGGGAGGGGGGAGTGAGGAATCCAAAGGGAGCGTCTCAAAACTTAAGTGAACTAATAAACAGTACAACAGTGGATTCAATACAGCAAGACACAGAGCCTCAGATGGCACTGTCAGGAGAAACCTTATCTGCTAAGAAGCTAATGTAATGTAAACAAATCACGAGCTGACAGAGACGCACACAGACACACACAGCCAGCGCACAGAGCCTGCATAACGGATCCTGTGACTCAAATAATCAAACTATAACTTGTGAATTCTGTATACAAAAGAGAACACCTATTCTAAACAGCAGATTGAAAGCTTCTTCATCAGATAAAGCAGGGATCTAATAACACTACAGCTAGTTATTCTGTATACAAAAGAAAACATATTGCTACCCGGTGCCTTAAAAGACCATTCATTCTGCCTGTCATCAGATAAGAAGTGATTCACGCAAGCGCGCCTTTCAGCTCCTGGGTCGTGACTAGGGGAAGCTTTGTGGTAACCAAGGGGGGTTGAGAAATGCTGTAGCTCTCAGAGTTTTCACTTTTTTTAATGAAAAGTGATTAAATACCCATTTTGGAGGTTCCCACGTCAACATTACATGGTGGCAAAACCCCTTTAATATCCATGTTTGTTCATTTATACACGGAGCTTAGTTTGCAACAGAAGCCATGGATTCAGCCATACGCCACACAGTGACGTTTCGGAGGGACTCCTCCTTCTTCAGACAGGCGTATACTGGCTGTAACATCCCATTGAAGGATGGTGTGAAACTGTCATACAAAGTTTGGCACGTAACACTCTGTGCACCAAAAATGCTGGCGCATAACACTTTCATACTTACTGTTGCATTCTACACTCCTCTATATCGATTTAAAACTGACGTGTCGGCCCCAAGTTTCATATGTTGCCCATGACATCCACTCAGAAAGTGTCATTCAGAAGATAGTTAGGAAAGTGGAAACGATGGGATCAGTTATCCTCTCTCATGCCGGAGGCATCCGAAAATGTTGTGGACCCTATGGACTATGTGCAACATCATCTGGTATGAAACATCTAAGATGGCGTGCACTGGAGACTGGGAGATCTTAGGCTATGTTCCCATGGCGTTTTTATATACGTTTTCGATCCTAAAAATGCATCCGAAACTGCTGCTTAAATCACATCCAACACACAGGTGGATGTGTTTTGGCTGCAGCAGGATCGCACCCTATAGTTTTAAATAAGGCGTCTGCTGCGTCAAACTGATCAAGAATTGACATGACAATTCTTTGATCGGATTCGAAAGACGCATCAGGAAGACGCATGTAAACACGTATGGGCGATAACTCGTATGAACGCCGATGCCTGGTTTACATTGAAAGCAATGTAAGTCACACTGCACATTGTTAGATGCATATTTGGGTCAGTTTAAGTTCCAAAACACAGGTCCAAACATGCATCTAAAACCTTATTCAAAAATGCCGTGTGAACATCCCCTTATGCAATAGGTCAAAGAGCTGCTCCATTCGGAAGCTCTAAGGTTATGCTCACACGGCTTATTTGCGGGGCGTAATTACGCCCCGCAATTACGCCGTGTGGACGGGGGGCGGGAGCGGGGGGTCGGCACCTCGCCGGCCCATAGACTATCATTACTAGCGGCGCGTATACGCCGCTGGTAAATCACATGTCACTTATCTCCCCCCGCACCAGATTCATCGAGCAGGGAGAGGAGACGTAATCCATAGTTCTCTATGAGATCGGTGGATTACCGTAATGACTTGGACATATTCCTGCCGTAATTTGCGCACTCCGGCGCGTAATTACGGACTGAAATACGTCCCATTTTAAGCCGTGTGAACATGGCCTAAGGGAGTGATATGGAGAAAGGAAAACATCCCATGTGAAATTCCTGCTGTTCACCCCAATATGCTGCTGACACGTCAGGAAAATGGGGCACCGCGTCCAAATGTGTCTGGTAGAGAACAGAGATCACTTCCAGCATCGCAGGTAATGCAATCACTTCCACATACAGCAAGGTATAGAGCAGATTTTTTGGGTTCAGATTGCTTCATCCTAATAGGAGTGACAACAGAATATTTTGAATAACTCTCCCTGTATTAGAGACATTTTTTCATCTCGTCTACAACCATTGCTGAGATTTGCGCAGACATCCACATACAGCTCTATACATTCACCTGCAGGTTCCTGAAGCAATTAGGTGAGCAAACATATAGAGGAGTTCATGGCTGATCTGCAGCGAGGGCTCTAATCTAGTTGAAGCAGACAAGCATACAGAAGCAGCCATGTGTAATAACATGGAACGCAGCTCATAAATCTACATAGTGACACAGGCCAGGCCTCTCTTATCAGCCAATACCTTCTGCTGGTGTCTTATCTGGGACAAGGCTTCCTCCCTAGTAACTCTATCTGTGACAACAACACCAACAACACAGGCTTATAAAAGCAGAGTCCTCCAGGAGAGAGTCCGGACACTGAAGGGTTGTGGACAGCAGGCTCGGCTGATCTTCAAGTAATTCTATTTCATTCTGTAGCATCAGCTCCTAACACTTGATTTTGCTTCTTTACACCTTTGTGTTTCCTTTGCATATGAATCAGAAGGAGATTATCTCTCTTTGGGGAGAGCGCCATATAGAAGAGGTATTCCCCTTTCTGAGCCACTCATTGCCTCCCACCCGGCTAGCCAGTATCGCTCTGCTCTGCACTGATGAGGGGCAAAACTCCGAAACAGCTGCTGTATGCAGGTGTGTGTTACTGGTGTGGCTAGTATCCCTTTTGCTTTCTAAAGACTCAGTGGGTCAAAAGCAAATTGAGGATTGTTACATCCAATAGAGGGCACTTGAGCATCTCAGCTCCTTTCCCATAATGCCTTGTGCTTTGCATATGAATGGCATATGAATGCATTACTCTCTCTTAAAGAACAACTCCACCCAAGTCATAATCCAAAAGTTACATGGACTGAGGGGTAAAATAGTGACAACTATTGGGGGGACCGTTGTGGGGGAATCAGGTCAGGTATCACTTTGCTTCACTCACTTGATAGAGACAAAATGGGAAAGAAGTCTAAAAGTGGTACTTTTTGAACTTAAAGGGGTGTTCTCACATAGCCCGCTCTCCACAGCCAGCTTCAGGTTCTCCTTCCTTTTCAGGCTGTAGGAGCATCTACAGCAGTAACTGACATCTCAGCTCTGCTATTCCTAGCTGAGCCTGTTAGAGAGACATTGGTGATGGAAGTGTCTAAACAGCAGGGCAGAAGACTACAGAGCTCTGAAGGGTAAAAGTTTGCTAGTAAAAAAGATAAATAAACTTCTGCTGCTAATAAAACACCATAGGGAATGACGTCACCATTCGGCCAGGGCTACTTGAGCAGAGATGGTCAGTAACCTAGGGAAACTTGTGTACACAAGCAGGAGATTAGAACTGCTCTAACCCCTAAAGGGAAGCAAAATCAGAACAGCAATGTATTTGGTATTAGTATTTATTTATCTTTGCCTACATGTTTAAAACTAATCAATGTAGTAAGAATACCTCTTTAAGAGGCGCTTAAAGGGGGTGTCCACAGCCCTCCGAGCTCCACATAATCAGCTGTCAATATAAATTGTAGATAGCTCCACAGTGCATTGAATAAGCTTGTGATACATGGTCACTACGAATGGGAGCTGCTCTCTGATCTGACTGAGAGGGAAGTCCCAAACGATGTACCCCATCATTCATGTTCCTTTGCCCTACAAGGCCACATGGAGAGCAGATGTCCTAATTGGACATTAACTAGAGTGGACTTGCTCTTCACAGAATCTTAATGCATTTTCACTTGAATACATAAAGGGTTTTTTGCAATCAATTAGACTTGCCATGAAGTTTTGGAGGTCCAACCACTGACCGCAGGTCTGAAGGGTCTAATCTATCTCTTTATAGTACATCATTTAGTAGGGGGAAGGCCCCACACTGATCACAATGATAAGCTCAAGCTCCTGCTTAAGAATGCCCACACTTTTGGGATGTACTCTTCGCTTTTCTATAACTCCATAGCAAATACATGTAGTAAATCCTTGCGTTCCCTGTGAAATACCAATCAATCAGCGGGGGATCAGAGGTGTTGTCACCAATTGGGGAGGGTGTCTCTGCACAATCTGACATGGTCCAATCAGTGCTCACAGTCAGTGTTGGCAGGTCTTTTTGAAATCAGGAATGGTCACACCCAACTGACCGATTCAGTGATACATTTCTAGGAGGAATAACAGAGGAACAGCACAACACAGAGATATGAGAAGAGGCTCCAGAATTGTTATTTCACAGGGAACACAAGAGGTTACTAAATCGTACATTTCAGGAGATGTAGCAGGTCTTATTTAATAGCCTAATTCTCTGCTTGACACATCTGTCACAAATATGGAAGGAAATATTTTAATTTAGATGTTTCTCCAGATCAAGTCGGGAGAAAAAATTATATGATCATTAAGAAATACCAATCAGTGCTCTGTTGGTAATCTGATGCCTAAATTCTTTGAGGGATAGACTTTACTAATGGCGAACAATATTCTACATCAAGTTGCTTTAAACTTTCTCAAAGGGTGTTGACAGGCCAGTGTCGTGGGATTGTTGTGGACCACTTTGAAATGGTGTTCCAACTTGAGAGATATGGTAACCTAAGGTTTGTGGGGTGGTAGCCCTTATGGGCTTAGCAAGAAGCCGATTGGCCGATTGGTGACCACAAATGCATTCGCCTTCCAATTATGGATGATGGATTGACCAGTGCTCTGTGAGATGTTCAGAGTTTGAGTTATTTTTTTAAAACCTAGCCCTGCAATACATTCTGCCATAACTTTGTCTGAGCTGTCTGGTGTGTTTCTTGGTTTTCATGATGCTGTTTGTTAACTAGTATTCTCTAATATTCTCTCAAGGCCTTCACCAAACAGCTGTATTTATACTGAGAATAAGTTACTTACAAATGTACTCTATTTACTAATGACTTCTAAAGGCAAATGGTCACACTGGATTTTATTTAGTGAGATCAGAGTCCAAAGGCCTTAACACATTGAGTAGCGGTTGCTGCTCTGGAATCGCAGTAAAGTCCAATGTAGACAGAGACACAGACAGGTTTTCTTGGTGCAAACACGGGTCCTCACGTGTTTTATTAGCACCACAAGTATTACAGCATACAACGAGTGCCAAGCATAAAACAGAAATAGTACACAAATAAACTCCTGCTGGTCTGAGCGCTAACTTACACAATGTAGTTTCCCTCACTACACCTTGTAGTCATTAACAGGCTGTACGAAAGCTCCTGGATATCTCCAGAGTGTTCCTGTCCAGATCAAACTCCTTAACCTGTCTAGCAGACAACCTGGTCAGCTGACTAGCTGACTTATAAAGGCCAGCTAAACCCTGGTCTGGAACACGGGGAGTAAGCACCCACCCAACACTTTGCTTACTCCCAGTAAGAGCCATCCCAGGTTTTGGTTACGCAACCATACTAACGCTAAACGGGTGCCAACCACTTACTGTGACTGACACAACATAAATGAATGGCTCTTACCTCACCTAGGCCAGGTAACCTTGGTGACATGTCACTTATTACCTCTTCATCATGTGTAGGCAAGAAACCTAGCTGGAATATATACACCATTATGGATCTTCCCAGCTACCAGCTTACAATATGTATTCAGCACTTTGCAGTTTTTTTAATTTACAAAAATTTGGAAACACATAATTTTCCTTACACTTCACAAATACTTGCTACTTTCTATCACATAAACTATCAATAAAATACATTTAAGTTTGTGGCTGTTACATTTAAAAATGAGGAACAGTTCAAGGGGCATTAATACTTTTGCAACCCACTGTATACGAGCTTTTGTGGGCACAAGACTTAGTTCCACAGGTGGGACTGGAAATTTTGATGCAGTCAAACAATAACTCCCTATTTTTCACCCTCTTCCACACCTGTTCTTTTACAGTTGAGGCAATGGTAATCTCTCCTGGTCTCCATATTGTAAATGATGCAGAAATTGTAATTGTTTTCTTCTAGTCATGTTTTCATGCTTTATTCAGGGCAAAAGTGACAGTATCAGTTATTCATCCAAATCAGATTGGTGATTCATCTGTAAATATCACTTTCATCCAATTCTCCACACTCCATGATTGCACCTCTTCAACCCACTGTCGTCTTTTTTCTGCTTGGGTTTTAGTCTTGAGTTTTGTTTTGTTTTTCTATATGAAAATCCATTTAATTCAGCCATTTTTTACAGTTCTGTCACAGACATCCTCTCCTGTTTCTCCCATTTCTTTTTTTTGTTTGTATTTTCTAGCTTCCAGGCATATTGCTTTGAGTTTACCATCTTTCCACTTTGCCATCTTCCGTGGTCTAACTCGGAACATGCACAATCTTCTGCCCGGTTTTTCCCATTAAGGGGGACAGGTGAATCTGCAAACCGCAGTCAGAACTGTCCCCCAAAACCACCAAAATTTAGTGTGATGTGTCTGAAAAGTGGCGACGTCAGTTTTGCAGCACATTAAATGAGTGTAAAGTGCGGCCGAAAGTAGGAACCTTTCAAAAATCTGAGGTGACATGTAGCAACGGGGCTACAGTAGAAGTCTGGTGTCTTTTCAGCGAGATCTAGCGCAGCCCCGTTCGCTATATTTTTAAAACTCCCGAACGCCAATATCAGGAGCATTACAAAGCGCCCGCGGCACTTTGTAATGCTCCCGGTTTGGGGGGCCGTACGGGAGGCGTGTTACTCTACAACCGTACGAAGCTATAGATTTATAGCTTCAGTAAGGCAAATCTGGGCGCATTACTGCGGGAACAGGTAGAGCACTTTAAAAGTGGCTTACCTGAGCCAGAAGTGTTGTTTCTGTGCTAAAATGCGCATGATTTGTGACCCGCAGTAGAACAGGTTCATAAATCAGGCGCATTCTACACTATTATAATGTGCAATTAAATTGGCATCTAATCACCAAAAATCATATATGTCGGCCCTGGTGTCTGGTATACCTTGCAGAGTAAAGTTAATGGGCCTATCCAGGCGCATTACAAAATCGAGGTGCATATTGTATTTGATGTGCCTTTTTAGGCGCATTCAAATGTGTTGTGCATGGCGTATAATGCACCTGGCTTTGGTGTATTACAGTTCATTTATATAGAGAATAGGGCGTCAAGAGTTTGGCGCAAAATACACAAAAAAAGGTGCATTTTTATTGGGACATGTCACCTTTAGTTCTTGGAAGATGCTGACATGCTGTAAACCTTATATTTGAGATATTAGACATTCGAACAGTAGTGTGATACAGTATATTTTATGTGCCATGTATAGCCAAATTAAATCTTGATTAGGTATCAGTCATTAGACAGGAGGATAGCTACAGAATGCAACCAAACCCTGGTATTGAGGGAGCCCCCAAAAAAACTCCAGCATTATAAATGGTGCATTGTAGGTCAGAACTTGTTACAGATTTTGCATTGGGGCTTCGGAGCTTTCTTTTGACTCTAGCTTAATCGCTTGGGATCTAAAATAAGGAAATACAATTTTGCTGGTTGTTTTTTTGCACAGCCCGAATATTTCATAAACTCTTGGCTTTAGTATCACATTCTATTATATTTTAAAAATGGGGAACATCCACCGGGGAACATACAGATTGACTGTTAATGCCCCCAGATTGACCAGGAACATCCCCAGAATGCCTGGGAACACCCCCTGACCACATGGGAATACCGCCAAACCAACTGGGAACCAGCAAGAGAAATGGTTTGTACAAGCCATGCATGCCTCTTTGTGGTCCGGTTTAAGGGGCCCTAGAAATTGCAAGCAGCCTACAGGCTGTATGTCATGCGGTCCAGTTCTAACAGAAGAAGCAAACATTTCATCCCACTGACTGGAATCACAATTGGGGCCAAGATTCGAGAGGGCATGGTAGTGCAATAGACCCCCAGGCCATGTCTTTAGTGAGAACTATATATCCAATAGCTCTAGGCCTGGCACTCATCTGTCATTTTATTAGAAAGATTAACCTCCACTTACACTCAATAGTGGATAAAATCTAAATATTCAGTTGCTATAGTGCTGCATGTGGCTCTCCTTCTTTTGCACCCCTTAAATATTCTAAAGCCCTCCTTACTACATAAGCCGAGAGAACAGGGCGAAAAATGGTTAAAGATGCCCAGAAATTTTATGAAAACCCCTGTTAATTACGACACCAGATATCTGGACTTCCCAGAATTCAAGTTCTGTACAGACACTGAAGAAGCAGGGAATGCTGTAGATAAGAATTCAGAAGCCAAAAGAATCATGAGTGCAACAGTATAAGTAATGTATATACATAATTAAAAGGGTGTTCCCACAATGCCTTTGATGGCATATGGACCTGGAGCAATGCTGAAAGCTCAGTTAACACCTGAAAACCCTAAGCCCAGTTTAGGGTCCGGGTAAATATTTTGCAAAGTCAATCACTTAGATTTTGTTTAAACTTGTCATCAACCTAAATCTGAAGCACAACAATACCAAACATCATGTAGAGAAACAAGGATTAGGTGCATTGGATTTTTTAGTTTTGCCAGTAACAACTCTCTCTCTGGAGAACCCAGCATGTCCATTTATTACTTAGCTAGCTTAGTGGTTTGAACGAGAACTGTGTGCAATTCTTCATTTGCCCTGCGGTGGCAATGTTGGGAAATTGAATGCTTGCTTGATTCATCTACAGATTACACGTGATCGTTAAAGGGGTGTTCTCACCATGCACTTTGATGGCATTAACCCCTTACCAACGCAGAATGTACTGGTACGTCCTACTACTGTTAAGGTTCTATGTAGCAGGATTACTCAGTAATCCCACTACATAGGAGGCTGGCGTCAGCTGCTGTTTAACACCTATACACCTATACCTTGTTATATTATTACATCTAGAAATGTTTCCAGACCCTTCTCCAGAATCCTGGTCACTATAACTTGTTATATTATTACATCTAGAAATGTATCCAGACCCTTCTCCAGAATCCTGGTCACTATAACTTGTTATATTATTACATCTAGAAATGTTTCCAGACCCTTCTCCAGAATCCTGGTCACTATAACTTGTTATATTATTACATCTAGAAATGTATCCAGACCCTTCTCCAGAATCCCGGTCACTTTAACTTGTTATATTATTACATCTAGAAATGTATCCAGACCCTTCTCCAGAATCATGGTCACTATAACTTGTTATATTATTACATCTATAAATGTATCCAGACCCTTCTCCAGAATACTGGTCAATATAACTTTTTATATTATTTACTCTATAAATGTATCCCTCACCCCTCTCCAGAATCCCGGTCACTAGAACTTGTTATATTATTACATCTAGAAATGTATACAGACCCTTCTCCAGAATCCTGGTCACTATAACTTGTTATATAATTACATCTAGAAATGTATCCATCCCCTACTCCAGAATCCTGGTCACTATAACCTTTTATATTATTACATCTAGAAATGTATCCAGAACTCCCCACAAGGATTTCCCGGTCACCTAGAACTTTGTTTATATTATTACATCTAGAAATGTACCCAGACCCTTCTCCAGAGTCCTGGTCACAATAACTTGTAATATTATTACATCGAGAAATGTATCCAGACCCTTCTCCAGAATTCTGGTCACTATAACTTGTTATATTATTACATCTAGAAATGTATCCAGTCCCTTCTCCAGAATCCTGGTCGCTATAACTTGTTATATTATTACATCCAGACCCTTCTCCAGAATCCTGGTCACTTTAATTGTTATATTATTACATCTACATATGTATCCAGATCCTTCTCCAGAATCCAAGTCACTATAACTCATTATATTATTACATCTAGAAATGTATCCAGACCCTTCTCCAGAATCCTGGTCACTATAACTTGTTATATTATTACATCTATAAATGTATCCAGACCCTTCTCCAGAATCCGGGTCTCTGTAACTTGTTATAGTATTGCATCTAGAAATGCATCCAGACCCTTCTCCAGAATCCTGGTCACTATAACTTGTTATATTATTACATCTAGAAATGTCTCCAGACCCTTCTCCAGAATCCCGGTCACTATAACTTGTTTATATTATTACATCTAGAAATGTACCCAGACCCTTCTCCAGAATCCCGTCACTATAACTTGTTTATATTATTACATCTAGAAATTGTATCAGACCCTTCTCCAGAATCCAGTCACTAGAACTTGTTTTATTATTACATCTGCAAATGTAACAGACCCTTCTCCAAATCCCGGTCACTAAACTTGTTTATTATTACATCTAGAAATGTATCCAGACCCTTCTCCAGAATCCCGGTCACTAGAACTTGCTATATTATTACATCTAGAAATGTATCCAGACCCTTCTCCAAAATCCTGGTCGCTATAACTTGTTATAGTATTGCATCTAGAAATGTATCCAGACCCTTCTCCAGAATCCTGGTCACTATAACTTGTTATATTACATCTAGAAATGTATCCAGACCCTTCTCTAGAATCCTGGTCACTAGAACTTGTTATATTATTACATCTAAAATTGTATCCAGACCCTTCTCCAGAATCCTGGTCACTAGAACTTGTTATATTATAACATCTGCATATGTATCGAGACCCTTCTCCAGAATCATGATCACTATAACTTGTTATATTATTACATCTAGAAATGTATCCAGACCCTTCTCCAGAATCCTGGTCACTATAACTTGTTATATTATTAGATCTAGAAATGTATCCAGACCCTTTTTGAACTCTGTTAGTAAATTCACCATGATTGTGCACACGGCGTCTCAATGAATTAGGGACGGTGCTGCTCCCCATCTCTTTCTCCACTCAGCACTCAACGGCAAGATCGCGGGGGTGCTGATTGGTTAACATGAGAGTTGCCAGTTCCTAGAGGTGAGTGGTGCGTTCGGTTGTACTCAGAACTCCCATTAAATAACATGGAGAGTCATGTGCAAGCGTGACCGGCTCTTCATTCTGAGCCAAAACTATCAGGGACCTATTCCCGAGATAGGTGCAGGTCCCAGAGGTGGGACCAGCACCTTTGATGGTGATATGCCATCAAGCTCTAAGGTGGAAACAGCCCTTTAATATAGCATAGTATACACAGGTAGTAGAGTGGCGGAGTAATGCCCGGTTCATGGCAACATTGGCACCATCTTTATTTATGGGTGTGACTTTCTACAAACATCCTGCAGCTAATCAGGGCCAGAGCCTTGTTCTTCTTAAAATAATACAATAGTGGTCAGGCGGGCAGATTGTACGTTCTGGGAGTTGTGAAAAAATCAAAGGCTGCAACAATAGGATTGTTTTGCTGGCTCGATCCAGAGAAGGAAATGAGCAAAGCAAGAATCTTCTGCAGAATAGAGTCACGATTATCGGAGGAAGTGAGGGGAGGCGTATCAGCCCGGGAGCGAGGGAAAATCAGACTGTACTTTCACAGTTCTGTAGGATCAGGCTTACTGTGCAATGTCCCTGAAATATATTGCACATTATTTTTACAGATATACCAGTAAGGAAAATGGTCCATTTTGAGTTTTGCCCTTTGCACTCCTCTGATGTCTTTGTCTTTTTCTGAGTGTTGTTCCCATCATGTCTTGGGAACCAGCACAGTTTTCCTATTTTTTTCCTATGATATGATGAGTATAGATTAAATTTGGAGTTAAAGGGAACGTGTCATCAAAAAATGAGTCATTGTTTAAGTCCCGTTTTTATGTTAAAAACATTTTTTAGGAATTTTTTATTTTTTTTTTATTTTTTTTTAAAATAAATTTAAATATTTTTTAATAATTCTTAAGTCTTGTAGTTTTCACTTTGGCCACTAGGCCTTGTTTGCACTGATTTAACAGCAGTCAGAGGGATGCTTTACAGTAGCTTCATGCACATAGGAGACTTAAAGGGGTGTTCTCACTACATCGATTCATCTTACCTCAGTCCCATTTTCTTGGTTTCATTTTGAATTCACGGGCGTGTTTATTTCTTCTACTAGGTTGCAGTAGAAGCCAGGTCTGTAGCTATAGCAACCAGTGCTGGGAGCTTATCATGAGAGATTGAACAGGTCTGTAGCTATAGCGACCTGAGGAGCTGATGCAGCCCATGCAGCCCATATCTCAGAATAGGTAGGACACTGTTAATGGACACATATTGCAAAGGGACTTGTTTTTGCAAGATCTTTAACACAAAAAGTAAACCTTGTAGTGAGACAACCCCTTTAAGACTGACTCAGTCCCATTCACTTCTATAGGAGAGTTTTCTAGTCATGCTCTGAGACCTGGGAAGAAGTCACTGTGCAGGGAGGTGAAAGGGTGAACTGTGACTATCTCCTCTTGTGAAAGGTGGATCCTGTGTGTATCGATTCACACTGGTTTCTCCTTTCAGTTTGACCCTCTTTGTGCTGATAATGAGCAGACAACTGAGAATCTTTCTCTACAAAACAGGAAGTGTCAGACTATTATTAGGCTTAGTGGCCAAAATGAAAGCTGCAGAACTTAAGAATTATTAAAAAATATTGAAGTGATATGGAAAATTGAAAAAAAACACAACCAAAAATTCTTAAAAAATGTGTTGAACATAAAAATGTGAGTTAAACAATAAGTCATTTTTGATGACACATTCCCTTTAAGGGTTGTCCCATCTGGAAAAACAGTTTTGCAAATGTGGATCTGGGGGAGATCAGCTGATCACATCGGGAATCAATTATATTGCCGACCAAAGCTCTAGGTAGCTGTACATGTCTCCTGAAGCAGCCACTATAGGCAAGATTTGGCATTACGTTGTCCATTTAAAAGAATAGGCAATGCATGGTCATGCTGAGTCCTCCAGGGTAAGAGATGCTCTTTTCAGTAGCTATCCTTTCCATCTATAAGACTGGAAGGCCTCAGCCGGGAAAAGCAGCTTTTTGATTACCATATTTCCTACAAACTACAAATAATTGTAAAGCCCCTTTAAATTCCGTGAAGCTCAAAATCATCATCATTTTTTTTGGGGGAAAGATTAAACATATTTTTAGATGTTTGTGCAACTTTACAGAATTTATTAGGGAACTTAAATGTATCATTAAAGTTTTGTTTTTTTGCAAATGACTACATGGTGTGAATTTGGCAAAACCAGTGAATTTCATACCAATTACACTGATTATTGATAGTTTATCCTAAGGTCTAACCTCCAGGACCCTTACAAAATGTTACATGTTCTTCATCCTTGGGGCCACAACACCCATACATAGGCCATTAGTGCTTTAAAGAGGTTTTCCACCACCCCTTTTATAAACTAAATCATGCTGCACCTCCCGATTCTTTCTGTCGGTCTTCTTTTATCTTCTGGCTTTGGCCAAGCAGAACATACCCATGGCTGCCTGTGATTGGCTATAGCAGTCACATGACAATGCCCAATGTCACTGTTCAGAGCCTTGACTTCCAAGCGGTGACATTGGGCAGTGTCACGTGACAACTTCAGCCAATCATAGGCTGCATTTTCAGTCAAGGCTAAAAAAGGAAGACCGATAGAGTGTACCAGGAGGGAGAGCTGGAACAAGCAGCATGCCAGAGGTGAGTATTGTTTTTTTTCCCTTCCAGCTCCAGTTACATACCTCAGTTAAAAAAAGGGAAGTGGACAATCCCTTCAAAGGGGTTATCTCAGCATGCTGTTTAACAGAGTCTGCACTTTGGTATGGTGTGGATGTGTGACACAAAGGCAATACATGATGGATGATATCCAGAGAAGGGTCTCAGCAAGATCTGGCGTATATCTCTCATTGTTTCTTTACCAATGTTTTCTTGCAGCAGTATTATACCAAGACCAAATAATGCTTTATGACTCATATGTGGTCTTTCTCAAGTAATATTGTGTAACAGTATGTAAACATCATTTTGATGATTATTGCATGTGGAACTGTATGTATTTGGGACCGAATCTCACTACAATGCCTTGGTGTAATGTGTGAAACTGATGTTTGTTATGTTAAAATTGCAAAATTCTATAAATAAAACCTTTTAAAAAAAAAAAAACAGAGTCTGCACTTCACAGCCAGCTCCAGGCCCCCACTTCCTGTTCAGGCTGTGGGTGGTTCTACAGCTTCAGGTTCCCACTTTTTGATCAAGCAGTGGGCGGTTCTACAACTTCAGGCTCCCACTTCCTTTTCAGGCTATGGGCGGTTCTACAGCTTCAGGGTCCTACTTCCTGTTCAGGCTGTGGGCGGTTCTACAGCTTCAGGCTCCCGCTTCCTGTTCAGGCTGTGGGCGGTTCTACAGCTTCAGGCTCCCGCTTCCTGTTCAGGCTGTGGGCAATGACTGACATTTCAGCTCTATTATTCCTAGTTGAGCATGTGAGAGAGACAAAGGTGATAGAGGAATGTTATCCGCAGGAGACAAGGCTAAATAGCTCTAAAGGGGTACATTTCGTTTAGTGCTCTGAAAAAAAGATAATGGGAGCTCTTATTGGTTTCTATGGGCAATAAAGACAGTCTTACACCTAGACAGGTTTCATACATGTGGCCCTTAGTGTCATCTGTGGCACCAGCCTGTGTTTTTTCCATTAACATAGCACTAACAAATTCTGCAGCAACATACAGAGATTATCATCAGCCCCCAATCCCATAGGGCACAGGTGTCAAACTGCCGGCCCTCCAGCTGTTGGGAAACTACAACTCCCTTAATGCATTTGTATAATCTATAACAGTGGGCATGATGGGATTTGTAGTTTCCCAACAGCTGGAAGGCCTGCAGTTTGGCACCCCTGCCATAGGGGCTCACAAGTTCCAAATTAAGTTATCAGTGTGTTTACAGACTGTGTGAAAAGAAATCATGCAAACACAGGGAGAACATAAAATCTACATGAAGATGTTGTCCTTGGTTGGATTCATACTCCTATCGTATCATATAACCACAATGTTGCCTACTATTCTGCCCTTCAGAATTGGGATGGCTTATACTAAACAGACCCAATAGGAATCCTAAAATGAATAATAGCCTTTGTCCTGTCACTAACTGGTTGATGGGTAGGCTGATGGAATCTGTCAAAATTCAATTTAGTTCAGGCCGACTTCAATCCAAAGCCTAACACTAATTGTAGATCTTGCAGAAAAATATTTCATTCATGAAAATTTCAAGGGATAGTTGTCCAAGTAGAGCAATAACTTTCATATGCCTTGCATTCCTTTTTTAAACTGCTCCTGATTTAGCTGCTGCATTAATCAAACATAATGTTCCTGCTTGCTCTGGGGTTGCTTTGGTAATATCAACTAACTTTGCATGTACTTCCTGTCATGTGACCTTCACATCAGAACACACTGAATGGCCACAAGGTCACATGACGGATTTTGTACAGAAGAGTTGCCCTTTGATATTGGCAATCCCAGAGCAAGCGGTACACAATACCTTTTTTTGTTGCAGCAATTAGCTGATATGCAGATACTTCGTGGAGTGCAAAAAGGCAATTTCGAATCTCCACACACCTATATAGGTGCTCTCCCTAAGGAGAGATCTTCCCCTTCGTGAGATGGAGAGTAACAAATAAAGCAATGGTGCATATTAGAAGGGGACTATTCACACTGCATCTGCAGTGTCCATTTGCCATGTGTGCTAAGAAACTCCCACAGCAAAAGATATGTATAGATTCCCATTCACCAGACACAAATACCTAATGACTGTCATTTTGGCATCTGTTGGGTTTGTATATAGCAGCATGCCTGTTTAAGTGTATAAAATTGTGTGGTCTGCTGAGGGCATCAAACAAAAGAGCATATACAGGACTGTTTTACTTTACATGGGAGCCTAGTGTCAACCTACAGCTATTCCTGATATGACTGTTTCTCATGAAACAACAATCTTAAAACATCTTCTGTTACAGGGGTTGTCTCTCCATGTTGTTTCACAGAGCCAAAAGCAGATTTCATTCATGTACCCTGTCTCTTCCTGGTCAGGCTGTGCCTGGTTCTATGGCAGCGATTAGCATATCAGCTCCATATTCAAAGGTCCGCAAATTACTCTGACATGAGAACAGGAGATGTTTACCTAAAGTCCAAAGAAGCTTGCAGAGTCAACAGTAGTAATTAGTCTCCTTTGTTTGTTAGATCAGATAACACTCAAGATCTGAAGCTGCCAGCAGTTCTGTGGGATGATGTCATACCTGCTATCAGATAAGAAAACAGCAGGAGAGAGCAGGGCAGAGCAGTTTGGTAATTGAGAAAAGCGCGAGTGCACTCAGAGCTGATAAAATCACTTTTATCTCCTCTACAAAGAAAAATAAACAAGGCAATGTATTTAGAAAACAACTTCATTTACTGTTCCCTACATGCTGAAAGCTGATCTTTGCAGTGAGACAACCCCTTTAAATTTCTAGGTTGTACAATTCCCCTGTTATTATTCCCAGAAATTAATTACAATTTATCAGATGGGTGTTACCAGTTGGAGGTGTGTCCAGTGAGACAACCCCTTTAAATTTCTAGGTTGTACAATTCCCCTGTTATTATTCCCAGAAATTAATTACAATTTATCAGATGGGTGTTACCAGTTGAAGGTGTGTCCCTACACAATCTGACATTGTCCAATCAGTGTTGATTGTCAGTGTGTGTAGGGACACACCCAGAGCCTTCTTAAAAACATTATGGACCTCTGGGCAGAACACTGCAGTGGGTCCTGTCCAAATATATGACATCCCACTAAGTCATGCCTCTAGCCACCCCCAAGCACACCCATATTATCACGCCACTTATGTCTGGACACCGGCAGCCTGCAGGCTACAAGTCTAATTGGCAGAGCAGGGAGCCTTTGGCTCCATCCTTCACCATGGTTTTTATTTGTTTGCACGTCCTAAAAACACACAAATTGTAAAATAAGCAAAGCCAACCAAGAAATCCAGAGTATGTTTCTTGTGTTCCTGGGACAAGCATACCCCACCTGCGGCCCCTATAATTATGGGGCCCGCAGGCAACTGCCTAGTGCACCCAATGGAAATGATGGCCCTGAATACACCCTTCCAAAACTGTAGCGGTGCGTCCACACAGCAGTAAGCAAATACCGGCCGGATTCTGATGAAAGAAGCTGGACAAATGAACATGTTTTAAGTTTTTCGACACGCCGGTGGTGTGAAAAACCGTCCGGCAGAAATCCGTTCAGTGGGGAGTGCTGCACAGATTATCTATTAACGTCTATCAGGATAGTTTCAAATCCGAAAACCATCAGTAAATCTGACTGAAAATCCTGCCGTGGGAACGATCCCTAATGGTAACACATTTGACTAATTCAGTCTTACGTTTTTAGGAGGAATAACAGAGGAACAGCACAACACAGATATATAAGAGAAGAGGCTGCAGAATTGTTATTTCATAGGGAGCACAAGGATTTACTAACACAGACAGGTGATTGGCTGCAGCAGCCTTGGGCCATTGGCTGACATTTCTGTTCGCACAGCTTACTTCTAAACGGTGATGTCAGCTAACGATCGTTGTAGCCAATCAGCTGCTGCAGCGGTGACGTCACGTTCAGATCCAGATCGGAAGGAAACGGAAAAAAGCAGAGAGTAGGACAGAACAGGTGAGAGGAGAGGTGTGTGTAGATTTATTTTCTGTTTTAAAAGGACAGCAATACGTTAGTAAAATTATTTTTTTTGTTTTTTTAACCAACAAATCCCTTTATCCTTCCCGTTTAAAGTCTGACGGCATTTTCATATTGCTGGACCACGCCACACTGATGTTATTTGTGTAGATTTTGCGCAAAAAGGCAGTTGGATTCCCGGCGGCCCAGTACATTGGGCTGCACGGAAATCCGATCCGGCAGAATATACAACATGTTCTATATTCCGCTAGTTTAGGTTTCCCTTAGTATAAAATCCATGCTGTGTAGACTACAGCACAAGTTGTCTATTGAGGGTTACACAGCACAGGCTACAGTCAGATTTTTGGTGAATTCTAAGTACTGAATCTGCCGAAAATCCGACCCAAAACCTGTGCTGTGTATACATAGCCTAAGGGCGCTTTCACACAGTGCGTTTTTGGGGCCTTTTTTGCAGAAATTCACAGCATTAAACTACCTTTATTGCTGTGCATTTCAACAACAAATGCTTTTTGGGTGAGGTTTTTTTGGTGCTTTTTGCAGAAATGCACAGCAATAGAAGCAGTTTAATGCTGTGCATTTCTACAAATAAACGCACCCAAAAAAGCAACAAAAATGCAGTGTGGAAGTACTCTAATTAAAGTAACACCTAAATTGAAATAAAATTGGAGTTCACGTGTGTATGTATATGTATATATATATCAGACTTGTCCAAAATTCACCATTTTCAACTTTTATTTGAAAACAGCACATTTTCGGTGTAAATGATTCCAGAAATACTTGCTATTAGCAGTCCGTGCTGCTCCATTTGGTACAACATCTCATCCGAACCTTAATAGAAACTCATAACACTTAGCGATATTAGCGAGAGATAGCGTCCGACCGGCGGCAACAGAGCTCACTTGCGACGTTTCGAAGCGGAGCCCTCTTTGTCAAGCATCCAAGAGGGTGTCAAAGAGGGTTCTTTGGTTGACGAAGAGGGCACCGGCTCAAAACGTCGCAAGTGAGCTCCATAGTCGCTGGTCAGACGCTATCTATCGCTAACATCGCTAAGTGTTATGAGTTTCTATTAAAGTTCGGATGAGATGTTGTACCAAATGGAGCAGCACGGACTGCTTATAGCAAATATTTCTGGAATCATTTACACTGCTGTTTTTGAATAAAAATGAAAATTGGTGAATTTTGGACGAGTCTGATATATATATATGTGGATTGAATGGGGAGAAATTTAGGGAAACTTCCAAGACAGACTTTACTGCTCCTGTTTACCCCATTTAAAGCTATGCCGCCACAAAAATATATGATGATTAATAAAATTGGAGTTGTCTCATCTGGAGAAAAACAATGTAATGTAAATTGGATCTGCTGAGGATCAGCTGATCGTTCCGGGAATCAATTGTTATTGGCTGCACATGTCCCTGCAAAAGCCACTACAGGTGCCATCTACTGAGAAGATAGGCAACCATATAATACTTGGTCATGCCAAGTCCTCCCGAGGAGGAGACGCTCTTTTCATCTGCTGCTCATTCTTGCTTGATAGACTAGGAGATCTGAGCACACAAAATCCCTTTTATAATAACCATTTTTCCTAACAACTGGTCTAAAATAATTGTGCAGCCCCTTTAAATCTGGTGAAGTTATAAATCATAAGATTTTTTTTTTTGCAAAATGACTGAACATATTTTTAGATGTTTGTGCAACTGTAGGGAATTTATTACAGAACATAAATGTATCACTGAACTCGGTTTATTGCAGATGACTACATGGTGTGAAGTTCCACATATCACTGTCAGGACTTTATAGCGTCATTATATGGGAGTGCCATGGGAGCAGCAGAAATACTGATCTCAGGCTGCCCGGTGCCATACATCAGTGCCCAGAGCTGACGCTGCTCGAAGGGCCTATTTTTAAGCTTCCTTGTCAGATGATACATGTGACATTTAGGTGTCACAAGGTCTGAGGCTTTAGACACCTTAAATATTCCCTCAGGAGTAGAACGTGCGGTTACAATGTGTCATCACATAACTCTGACACCAGATACTGCTCCGCAAATAGAAAATGGAAGGACAGGTAGGGACAGCTGCTGTGCCACGCTGGGGACACGTTATTGTATTGCCTTGTGTGACATGCATTATACACAGCTCTTGACTTATATTCCGACAGGTTGTCTACTTTTAGCTCAGTGGACTCTCTTCTTTTACGTGGTAATGTAACTTATAGCCCTCTGACAAGTCACTAAGAACTTGCTAAGCCTTTTAATGGAGGTTTTGTCCATGATGATGTCATCAGTCATGAGCTCTCAATGATGACATCAGCAGTTACTATTCCTAGGTAAAGAATATCGAGCACACTAATCATAAGTGATGACATCACTTATTAATCATAATAAAGCTGGTGACATCGCAGCTTGCTGATCATAAGTGATGACATCACTGCACTCACTATTAATAAGCCAGTACTAATATTAAGGGCCACATGTATGAAAACTATTTAGGTCTAAAACTGACTTTTTTGCCCATGGGTTATTATGGGCAAAAATGTGAGTTTTAGACCTAAGCAATTTTCATACATGTGGCCCAAAGTTTTATCGGAACACCCTAAGGTACAGGTGTCAAACACAAGGCCCGAGGCCCAAATCTGTCCCGTGACCTCATTTTATGTGGTCTGTGACCTCACAGCAATAGAGGCTCACGTATATATGTTTTAAACAGTTTTATAGCAACATTCGGCCCTGTGAAAGTAACCATAATGCCAGTGTCGGCATTGGGCCCACAGGTGGAGTTGACTCTAGCGGCCCACCAGTGGAGTTTATTTTAGGGGTCCACCCTACAGCTACTGAAAAAGACTGTACATGGCTCCTATACTCTGCAAATTGCTTTTTGCCTCTATTTCTCTGCTTTTCTGCCTCTTCGAAGGATTTATAGGCAGTTAAAAAAGCAACTCCAGGTCTGCCATGCTCAGGTGCCCACCCGGTGGTTTCCCCTATTCACCTGAGGGCCAGTCCGAGCCTGCATAATGCTGATGTGGCCCTCGGTGTAATTGAGTCTAACACCCCTGCCCTAAGGGATAAGATTGATAGTAATCAAAAGTATGAACCTCAACTCCTCAGCGCTGATCTGTTTTGTCAGTAGGCGTGTTATTGAAGGTTTTGTCCATGATGATGTCATAGGTCATGAGCTCTCAGTGATGACATCAGCCGTCACTATTCCTAAGTAATGACTGGTGACATCAGAGCACACTGATTAGAAATTACATCAATAACTAATCATAAGAAAAGGAGATGACATCACAGCTTACTGATTGCAAGTGATGACATCAGCCATCAGTACCTGTAAGCGATTACATCACTGCCCTCATTATTCATAAGACAGTACTGAATAATTATAAAGTTAGTGATGTCAGAACACCGGTAGGTGATAACATTGATAGAAGTGATTGATTAGTCATGATATTGGTAATCAAGAATGAGCGCCTTAATTCCTCAACCCTCATCTGTTTTATCTGTAGACATATTATTGGAGGTTTCGTCTATGATGATGTCATAGGTCATGAGCTCCATCAGCCATCACTATTCCTATGTGAAGAGTGGGGACATCGGAGTACACGGATTGCAAGTGATGACTTCACTAATAACTACTTTAACAAAAGACATCACTGCTCTCACCATTTGTAAGCCAGTACTGAAAGTCAGGCTCGGACTGGCCCACAGAGGAATAGGAGAAACCCCCGGTGTGCCACTAAGCATGGCAGACATGGAGTAGTTTTTTTTAAAGCATAAAAAGAAATGCAAAAAGTAAGGGGCAGAGTATAGGAGGCCTGTACAGTCATTTACAGTAGCTGTAGGGTGGGCCCCTAAAATAAACTCCAGCGGTGGGTTTAGCACCAGCTCAATTGGTGGGCCCCTAGGGTCAACTCCACTTGTGGACCCTAGGAACCCCAGTCTAAAACTGTTGAAAGTTAATTATGTCAGAACCCCCAAAGTGTTAACATTGATAAAAATTATCAAGTCATTACATCACAAATCAAAAATGAGAACCGTAACGTCATCTGTTTTTTGTCAGTTGGACCTTGATAAGCAGGAATTGGGGAGCTGGTTCCCAGTTCTAGTAATCCTAGGGTTCCCAGTAATGCAGTGACCAGCAATCATACATGTATGACCTATTTATAGGTATTAAATGTCCATTAAAATTGAGAGAGCACCTTTGCCTTTGGATGTTACCACCGATGGCCATGTGGTCTGGTAGAGAAGAAGTCACCGGACTCCTATTCTTTTGGTAAGGGTTCCTCACCAGATCTTTATGGCATAGCCTGTGACTACTTGATGTGAATACTGCTTTAAGGGGATGAGGTGGGGGATCAGCGATCTGATGAAATGCCGATGTCAGCTGCCGAATACCATAGAATTTTACATACAAGATCTTACCTCCCACAGCCCTATATTAGAAGTATCACAGAGCTGGGAAGTCTTGTGATGGCTTCTTCATTAACATGTCAGGCACGAGGCCAGATTAAACAGTGACATATTTCCAGCTGGTGAGAAAAACAACCTTAGTCATCCCTATCTGAAGCAGAACATATCAAAGGCTTGGGAGTTGGTTTCAAGCTCATATTAGGGAGTTGCAGTTTCTTCTGCGGGGTATTACAATTCCACCCGGCTGGCCTCCCAGCAACGTTGGCAAAACAGAGGTCCTGATGAGCTTTCCTGTTATCTCTATTTACAAGATAGGCAAATATTACAGTTAGCCCTCGTTGATGTCGGGATATGAGTGGGAAAGTGTCCTGTACAGCACCTTTGTTTGATACCCATATGTGATTTACCACATGGAGCTCAAATATGACAACCTTTTTTTCCTCAAGTAACACTGTCATATGGAGCCCAGATTACACGGCCAGATCTGGTTGTAGAATTAGCATTTTTATTACCAAATTTAAGCAATGTCAATTTTCTTGTAAAATAGGATAAATTACTACATAATATCTATTCTAAAAGGCTTATGGGAAGAACTCTTCGGTGCCATCTATGGCATGTAGCAGTCCTCAAGTCATATGTGACTCGCTGAGCCTCGCAATGTGAAAAGGATTCAAGCCATGCCAGTTTTGTTCATCTGCATACAGCTGTTTTGGGTTTTTGCCCCTCATCAATGCAGAATAGAACTTGTTGCCTGACTTGGTGAGAGGCATTGAGTGTGGCTCAAAAGGGGTGAGGGATCTCATTAGGGAGAAGTGCCAAAAAGCACATAATATGTACACATCCGACTTTGTGTTCATAGTATTTGAAGACTTTTTTTGTTCCAAAAATTGTTTCCAGGATGCTTTGTGGCCTATAAATACATAATTTGGCCTTTCTGACTTGATGCTAAGGTATGTGACTGGAGATGTGAAAGGGGGAAAGGGAAACATGTCCCATCTTGCTGGTATATGTTGCTACCCTTTTCTTACACGCAATGACATTTGGGCTTAGGGCCTGATGAAGTAATTAGGTTAAATCACTTTGCCATAGTCTCGATGCAAAAATGATTACTAACAGGCAAAATGTGCCCCTTTTCCTTGATTCCAATTGTTGTTGAAAACTGTTCTTGAAAGAAATCGTTGTTTAAACATTTTTGCATGCGAGCCCGCGGGGCCAAAAGGGCAGCTTGAATCCACAGCGCAAAGTGGAACCAACGGGGGTTCCTAGCACCTTCCTTCTCTATACACCTTGAAAGGCTGCGAAGAAAGGGCAATGTAAAGGCGAAAAAGGGGGCATTAATCTTTCCCCAAAAACCCAACAATTGTTCTGGCATGTTCACAGAATGGCTGGCTAGACTGGTCTTTTCGCAGGAACTCGGCCTATTCGCTCCAATTCACTGTCAAAATGTCTGTTATGAGAGAGCGCTTTACATTCCACCCTTTTCCTTAACTTCGTCCTTTCACTCTGGGCGAGTCCTTGTTTTGTGTCGGCCAGCATGTGTTTAGGAGAGTATAATAGTATTGTACTAGTTAGGGTTTTTCCGCATGGTGTCCTAGTATCTGTATATATCACCTTCTGTATTGATTTAATGAAATTTTTCTATGCCGCCCCTGCTGAAAGGGCATTACAATTTTCTTTTATTATTGATTGGTACAATTTTGCACTTTTGATAGGAGAGCCCATATCTTTATTTTAAAAAGTCTTTGAAACGTATGCCCCTACCTTAAATTTTTTTTACTATTTGTACCTTCTTCTCGTTGCTGCCTTTTTTAGTATCGGTATTGCCATTATTAAATTACTATGTGTTTGTATAAATTTTTGGCCTTTTTATTTTTACTTATTTATTTTTTTTTTTTATTATTTTTATATATATTGTGCTCAAGCAGCTTGAATATTTGAAAATTGATTTCTTGATTTGTTCATTAATAAAAAATTTCTTGAATTTGAAAAAAAAATAAAGGGAGGAATTTGGGCCTTTTCGAGCCTTTTTTTGTTAAGTGGGGAACTACGGTAAAAAAGTTAATGGGGGCAAAGGGTGGGCAACGTTTTGCTCCTCTTCCTCCATTGCTGACCCATTGATATATGATCTGAACTACCTTATTCATTCTTTAGAACTAATGCCTTTTAAAGGGGCTTAAAAGGGCCCCGAGAAAAATAATTAGGTCTAAAACCACTTTTTGCCATAAACCTAAGGGGAAAAATGGGTTTTTGACCTAAAAAAGGGTTATACATGTGGCCCTTAGTGTGCCTTGCTCTCTGGCCAATTGTGTAAAACCATGTTGGGCTTTGTAAAGTTTAATGCTCTGTTTAAGGATTCTGTTTCCCTGTAGTGCTTGAGCCTGCTGGGGCCACTGACCCATTCTTGTGGTGCTCAGGCTTGAACTGGCCCACAAGGGAACAGGGGAGACCACCGGTGGTGCCCTGAGCATGGCAGACCTGAAGTTACCTTTAAACTGCATATACATCCTTGGGAAAGGCAAAAATGCAGAGAGAGAGAGGCAAAAAGCAAGAGGCAGATTAAAAGAGGCATATACAGTAGCTGTTGAGTGGGCCTCCAAAAAACACAACAATTTTCTGGGCCATGTTCACAGCTCAATGGCTGGACTAGACTGAATCCAGTAGCAGGCAACTCTGGCCTATATGCTACCTGGGAAAAATTAACAGGTGCATCTAATTACTGAGCAGCAGCTTACATATCCCACTGCTAGGGGAACAATTAGATGATAAAAAACTGCACATTAACTTAATACCTGTTCACAATGCTGGGGAACAGAGGGTGCCTGTGTTTTGTGTTGGACACCCAGAAAGTGCTAGGCAGCCCGCCTAATCTAATAGTATGAGTGTCACTAATAGGTTGTAAGCCAGAATGGTGTACCACACGTATCTGTATTTATGGCACCCTTCTGTATCACCTTATTTATATGCAATAGTAGTACCAGCAACCACCCACCTCATGCATTGAGGGTGTGTGAATGGTTGTTTTATTGGTATTTTTGCATTTGTGCAATCTCCCCATGCACTATACTGTGGCTTTACTGCATGCTGGTGTGAACAGGTATTAAGTTAATGGGGTATGTGAGCTGCTGCTCAGCAATTAGCTGCAATGGTTAATTTTTCCCAGCTAGCATATAGGCCAGAGATGGCTGCTACTGGGTTCCGTCTAGTCCAGCCATTGAGCTGTGAACATGGCCCAAAAAATTGTCGTGTTTTTTGAGTAAGTAATGTCTGTATGGGTGGGCCCCCAAAATCAACTCCACCGCTGGGCTCTAGACACCTCAGTCTAACACTCATGTTGCTGTTGCCCATTTGGTCTAGGCAGGACCAAGGGAGATTGCCAGTGGCTATGGATAGGCCTGAGAAGATTGAGCTTAAGGAGAGACTGCTGCCTATAATTCTCCACCAACTCGGCAGATTCCACAGGAGATCCACTGCTGGGCTACATTGTGTGATGGACTCTGTTGTCCACTTGGGGTCCTCTGCTGGGCTCCACTAAATTTGAGTGTCTTTGATGCCAGGATACTGCAAGATTAACTGATCTGCAGTAGAGGAGATTCCAGTGAAGACATTCAGGGACATTCGTGGGACCGAAGAAGAGAACCTTTGGGCTCCTTCCGGTGTTTTCATTTGTCTAACCCAAGAACTTGAGAAGTGAACATGTATTAAGGAGTTGATTTAAATGGTCTCCATGGTGTGTAAAAGAGGAAGTGTCTTCTATTTGTGGACTTTACACTATTAACATATATTACCAGGAAGAATCCATTGGCCTTCTCTGTGTTTGATGCATGCATTTATTTGGGTGTAGCCAGAGGTGTAACTAGAAGCCATAGGGCCAAATAGCAAACTGAGATGGGGCCCCAAAACCTAATGACAATAAACTAAAACAGAACAAGTAGCAATAATTAAGGGTATAAATATATAGTGGTAGTGCTAAAAAAAACACCAATTATTTGATCACTACAAAAAGAATCAATGTTCTTGTACCTAAGTGGGACCCCCTCAACCTCTGGGCCCAATAGCGGTCGCTATGGCTATAGTTATGCCCATGGGTGTAGCCAGGGTCATAACTAGAGAAGCCAGGGCCCCAAGGCGAACTTTTGGATGGGGCCCCCTATACCACCCCCCCTTGCCCACCTCCCTGACCACGAACATTTACCAGGACATGCTGTTAGATAATACAAGGGATGAATACCTCACCATACATCTCACTATCAAACTGCCACCAAACAAATCCACTATACCAAAACCAACATTACTAATAACTCTACTACATAAGGACCTGATTATACCACCAGAACATGACCACAAACTGACTGAATAAGACCCCTACACTATTACTGACCAATAGTACCGCCATATAGTGACCATATATTGGTATATACTATTGTACACAGGCTCTGCAGACTGTATATAAAACCCTTATATGACCATATATGTAGACACCAGTGTACACAGCTCTGCAGACTGTATATAACCACCAATAGTGACCATATAGTGTAAAACCCAGTGTACACAGGCTCTGCAGACTGTATATAACCACCATACAGTGACCATATAGCGGTAGATACCAGTGTACACAGGCTCTGCAGACTGTATATTCCCTCCATACAGTGACCATATAGTGGTAGACACCAGTGTACACAGGCTCTGCAGACTGTATATAACCACCATATAGTGACCATATAGTGGTAGACACCAGTGTACACAGACTATGTGATTAAAATGCAGTTACATCTTGTGACTCACAGGTGACGTCTCTCTGACAAGTCGTTGTTCTGCATCCGGTCCAGACCGCCATCATGACATCTCCCGACCACTTGTCCCCGCAGATTTAGACACAAATATATTAGAATCCTAACTTTTCCAGCACTTGCCCCCCTGCCCCCCGGGCTTATGGGTCCATTAGGAGGTAGGGTTTAGATAGGCTATAGGGGGCCCCAGATAGGCCAGGTTTAGGTAGGCAATAGAGTCCCCATATAGGCAGGCAGGGTTTAGGTAGCTATAGGGAGCCATACAGGTAGACAGGGGTTAGGTGGGCTATAGGGGCCATATAGGTAGGTCGGCAGGGTTTAGGTAGCTATAGGGCCCCATATAAGTAGATAGGCAGGCTTCATGGGGGCTAGGTAGGCAAGCTTTAGGCGGGCTATAGGAGCTATATAGGCAGGCTTAGGGGGGCGCTATATAGGCAGCTTAGTGGGCTTTATATAGGCAGGCTTAGAGGGGCTTTAGATAGACAGGCTTGGGGGGCTTTATATAGGCAGGCTTGGGGGCTTTAGATAGGCAGGCTTAGGGGGGGCTTTAGATAGGCAGGCTTAGGGAGCTTTAGATAGGCAGGCTTAGGCTTTTGGGGGCTTTAGATAGGCAGGCTTAGTCTTAGGGGGCTTTAGATAGGCAGGCTTAGGCTTGGGGGGCTTTAGATAGGCAGGCTTAGGCTTGGGGGGCTTTAGATAGGCAGGCTTAGGCTTATGGGGGCTTTAGATAGGCAGGCTTAGGCTTGGGGGGGGCTTTAGATAGGCAGGCTTTTGGGGGCTTTAGATAGGCAGGCGTAGGCTTATGGGGGCTTTAGATAGGCCGGCAGGGCAGGAAAAATAAGAAATCCCTTACTTACCTCGGTCCATGCTCCCCCGATGCGCCGCTCTGCTACTTCCCCTGCAGCCTCTGCGCTCAGCGCGGTGATGTGACGTCACTGCGCGCGCCCACGTGATCACAGAGGGCCGGCAGGGGAAGTAGCAGAGCGGCAACACTCCGCTATCTCCGGGCAGCGCTGCCTCTGAACGCTCGGGTCGGAGGGCCCGGGCGTTCAGAGGCAGCATGCGCCGGGCCCCTCAGCTCCCCGCCCGCCGCAGTGAACTGTTATATTCACTGCTGGCGGGCGCAGGAGCCGAACTACTGGGGGAGCAGACCTGATAGCAGCTGCGCCGGGGCGCGGGCCCCCTAAGCCACCGGGCCCCGTGGCAGTTGCTTCTCATACCCCGGTAATTACGCCCCTGGGTGTAGCCATAGGGGTTGCAATTACACTTTAACCTTATTGCTAGAAAGGTTCCAGAGGTCCAACTGCCACATAATAAGACACCAGTATTATAAATGGCACTCGGCAGGTGGGGGCCCTATTACAGATATTGCGTAGGACCTTGAGGCTCCAGGTTACACCTTTGGACTTAGTGCAGTGTTGCTATACTGGATGAGTGGTTGGGATGGCACGGTGACACGTCTGTGTGTGGATCACTCTCAGGGCTGCTCTTCTAGTAGCATTGGATCTGATAATACTGCAGCCAGTGGTGACAGTACCTGTATATTGTCTGCACACAATGCAGCAGATAAAAGTCCGGGCGTAGCAAAGCCGCAGCCACATGATTTCCATTGTGCCTCTGTATATTCTGGACGCGTAATCCTCTTTGTCTATCCAGTTGCATATTGTGTTACTCCTTTCATTTTGCTTTTGCTGGCTGAATGGGAAAGCTTAATTCAAACACATGAGATTGAATATCAGGGAAGGAAATTACAGTCTGTTCTGTGTCTAGTAGTGCCTCACTGTTTGGAGATGGTGACTCATCTGATAGCTACACTTGCAGAGCTTAGTTCTGAGTCATAAAAATTCCTTTAAACTGGCATCCAATAATCCAGAGATCCTGATAGTCCAACATGTTCTAGCATAGAGAGGCAAAGTAATCCAAAATCTCATGAACCTGGAAGCTTAGATAACAAGCATGACACTTCTCTGGTTAATATGATCTGACGGATCATAGAAGATTTTAGGCTTGCCAGTTATCCAGAAAAACCGTGTAAAATACTGTAAAATGAATTGATCCGCAGTAGAGGAGATTCCAATGAAGACATTCAGGGACATTCATGGGACAGAAGAAGAGAACCTTTGGGCTCCTTCAGGTGTTCTCATTTGTCTAACTCAAGAACTGGAGAAATGAACATGTATTAAGGAGTCTCTGGACTATTGAATGCTAGATTAAAGGAATTTATATGATTCAGAACGAAGATATCAGACAGCCACTATCTCCAAACAGTGAGGCAATACTATATTTATCTATATCTTTATATTTTTCATATTCATCTATATATTTATCCATCTAATATGTACAGATAGTTGCTGCTATTTTCACCCATCTGTGACCATCACCTGTGCAGTACTGGTGGTTATCACAGGATCCTGGTACCTGTAATTCACTATAGGCATTTGGAAGGGACGTAAGCATATTATATATGTATTGCTATACAGACATATCTTTTGTTCCCTGATGAACCCACATGACTGGTGGGAGAGACGCGTCGGATATGTTATGTTATTGTTAAAGATGTTCTATGTCTGTTGTATTGTCAGTTTGTCCCTACTGCTATTATTGTAAACAATATATATTTTGTGTGGCTATCGGTGTTATACGCT
The DNA here is from genome assembly GCA_025379985.1 of Phyllomedusa bahiana. Lineage (NCBI taxonomy): Eukaryota > Metazoa > Chordata > Amphibia > Anura > Hylidae > Phyllomedusa > Phyllomedusa bahiana. The sequence continues at coordinate 95,597 of JAODAL010004268.1, forward strand.
TCCTTTCTTTCTGTCCTTGTTATATGTTTAAGTGTTTTTCTTTGTAGTACTGTAAGCTATCGTTAGGGTGTTCCAGTGCGGGGTCGCCCTTGTTGGGGCGATTGCTCCACTTTTTGTTTATTATTTTTCTAATATTTGATACTAGTTGAATTTTTAATATGATAGTACTAAAAGTTATATTTTAAAGTAATTTTTTACCCTTAGGCATTCTCTTTACCTTTAGTAGTGCTACTGTATTTCTATGTTTTGGATGCCAGGCAGCTCTATCTTTGGGTTTCTCCTGCCCAGTATCTGTGTAGGATGTTGTAGTTATTTGCTTTATCTATATATATATATATATATATATATATATATATATATATATATATATATATATATATATATATATATATATATATATATATATATATATATACATATTATTACTCACAAGTAGTTAAGCATATTTGGCATGTGGTTGAAATTTCAGGATGAACAGAATTTTTTTTTTAATTAAATTTACTAAATGAGACCATCTCTCCCCTTTAGATGCACATGTCCAATTGTTCAGTGTTTCATTATTTTTTGCACAATTTGCTGATCTCTAACGAGGAGCTTGATGCGAAAAATTCACAACAGGTGTTTGATCCTTGAATAAATAAATTTAGGGGCTCAATTTAAATTGGGATTTAAACAGTCCTGACCATCCTGCTGTTCACATTGTGACATCATGAGACCAACACAACACCTTACAATTGATCACCAGTAACTCGCCATTGTGAGGCTTCAAGCAGGATGCTCTCAGACAGAAGAGGCCACTGAGCTTAGAGTGTCACATAGTGTCATCAGCAGGTTGTAACAGAGATACAGAGAGACTGGAAGAGTCACAGAAAGGCAAAGAAGTGGACGTCCTTTGGCTCCATCACAGACTGATGACCGCTTCATGGTAAGCAATGCCCTGAGGAGCTGGATGATTAATGCCGCACAACTCCAGGCACGTTTAAGGGAGGTGAGAGGCAACCAAGTGTCACTGTTTACATCACGTGGTCTGTGTGCTAGATGATCTGACCACACCACCAGCACAGGCATTATCGTCTTGTATAGACCAGAGAGCATCAATGTTGGACGAGGGGCCAGGGGTCCTCAGTGATGTTTGGTGATGAAAGTCGATTCACTTTGGGCAGAAATGATGGCCACCAACGATGCTGGAGACGTCAAGGGAACCTTTGCCCGTTGTCTAGTATGAAGACCACGCTAATGTAAACCATTATGAATGGTCGGATGTGACACTTGGTTGCTTCTCACATCCCTTAAACGTACCTGGAGTTGTGTGACATTCATCACTCGGTTCCGCCAGGCATTGGTTACAATGAAGCGGTCTTCAGTCTGTGATGGAGCCAAAGGACGTCCACTTCTTTGCCTTTCTGTGACTCTTTCAGTATCTCTGATACAACCTGCTGATGATACTCTGTGACACTCGAAGCTGAGTGGCCACTTCCGTCTGACAGCATCCTGCTTGAAGCCTCACATTGGCGAGGTCCGGTTGATCAATTATAAGGTGTCATCTTGATCTTATAATGTCAAAATGTGAACAACATGATGTTTAAATCCCAATTCAAATTGATCCCCTACATCTATTGTGGGATTCGGGGATCAAACATCTCTTGTGAAGCAATTAATGGTTGACTTACTTTGTACTAACAAAATGGTGCCAACATTGTGGTGCTTTCTGTTGCCTTCAAACTGCTCCCCTTGTTCAGTAAGCCACTAAAAATATTTGAACTACAGTATTAACTGCGTCTTTAATGAAATGCACCAAAATTTATCAAATATGAATCACTATGTGACAAATAGTAGGCTAAAACACGCTGCTTAATATGCCCAATTATTTATTTTTTTAAATGGGACAGAAAACTAGTAATGCTCCTAAGATCAGGGGGGTGTGCTGGAGACGTGTCGCACTACAACCGTACAAAGCTATAGATTTATAGCTTCAGTACGGTAAATCCAGGCGCATTACTGCCGGAAGAGGTAGAGCACTTTATAGTGTTTTATCTGAGCCAGAATTGTCGCTTAGTAGCTAGAAAGCGCTAAATCCATGACCCGCAGTAGAACAGGTTCATAGATTCAGGTGCATTCTACACTACTAATGCGCGCCCTATGTGTATGTGTCATACATGTCGCCGTATGTGTATTTGTAATTAACTTTGGTGTAACTGAGATTAATTACATAACCACTTGCATTCAACAAAAACGCACTCAGTAATGCTACGTTAGAACCCATAATAATTTGTTCAAAGGATGATCATAAAAATAAGATTCTTAGTACATATATACACAATTTATACCCAATAAAGAAAAAAGTGCTAGATCAAATATATATTAAAAAAACATACACACTGATTTTGTATAAATTAAAAAAAATTTTTTATTTAAATAAATTAAAAACAAAATGATGGACGTACTACTGGAAAAAAAATCAGGTGTGGTCACAATAAAAAAAACAAGAAAAAAGTAAATGAAAAAAAAATAAGTGCATTTATATTAATAAACCCCATGATTAGGCCTACAGCATAAGTAAAAGTGCAGGTGAAAAATAGCACCCAATAAATGGTAAATCTTTACACTAATCACCAGATTTATAAATAGTTAAATACATGAATAATTCACTGTTCCATTCGCCTTAAAACTCCTCAAAACAACACGTTCCTTCAACTTTCCTTCATTTCCACCAACTTTTCCTTGACCCCTGAAAATCTGGCTTCCGACCCCACCCCTTCAGAAACCGCCCTAACCAAAGTCACCAACGACCTAGCAACTGCCAAAGCTCAGCCCTATCTGTGTTCTCCCCCTGACCTGTCCCCCGCCTTTGGACATGTCGCCACTCACTCCTCATAAAAAACCTTCCTCCCTCGGCATCAGGGACTTGGCCCTTTCCGGAAACCCCTCTACCCCTGATCGGACGTTCAGCGTGTCTCACTCCGCACCACCTCCTCCCCTTGCCCCGCTCTTGTTGTGTCCCCCAAGGGTAGTCCCGGGCCCCCTACTCTTTTTTTCTTCACTATTGGCTGGGTCAAATAATAGCTCCCTGGCTTTCTTAACCCCTGTATGCTGACGATACCCAACTCTAATTCGGCCCAATTTACCTCTTTCTCTCCCGGATCCCTGACTGCTTTCTCCATTCCCCCTCTTCTCCCCCGTCCCTGAAGTTAAAGTGGGAAAAGAATTCATCATCTTTCCCCGTCCCACTCATCCCTCCCCGATCTCTCTTACTAATGGCTACCTCTCTCCCGCTCTACAAGTCCCCTGTTGGGATACCCCTTGATCAACTGTCCCTTTAAACCGCAATCCAAAACCCCCACCCCCCACCTGCCGCCTCCACCCCGAAAAAAAATCTCCCGTATCGTTATTCCTTAAAATTCGAAAGCCAAAAATGCTGCCATGCCCCCGTCATTCCCCGGCTAGGGGCTTTGACATCCTTTTCTGGGCCCCGTAGCACCCCCGCTCCCCTCCAAATCCATCCCTTAACTCTGTGCCCCCCTTATTCACCTCTTCCCCGATACTCCTTGCCACTCCCCCCTTTCCAATCCCCTTACTGGCTTCCCCTTGCCCCGCGGGATCATTAAGTTGAACCCCGACCTGCAAGGGTCTCCATGACCTCTCCCCCTCCAACTTTTTGCTCTATTCCGTATCTCCCGTCACGCAACCTCCGCTCTCACGGCCTTTTCTTTTGCTCTCCCTTATGCTCCTCCCCAACCGTCCCAAGATTTCCCCCTGTTTCCCCCACATCTGGAACTCACTCCCCCAACACATCAGACTTCCCCCCTCTCACCACCCTCAAAGAACTGAAAACCCATCTTTTTAAGGATTGCTCAAACCAACAATAACCCTGCTGTCGCCCCACTACCACAACTGTTGCCCCCCATTTTTTCTTCCCCCCTTCCTTTAGAGTGAAGCCCCCACGGGAGGGGCCTCTCTCTTCTGTACCCGTTGTTAGTTTGTAACTTGTACCCCTTTTATTGTTTGACCCATGTTATGTATGAAAAATGTGTACAGGCTCTGGAACCCCCGGGGCTCAAAAAATAAAAAATAAAATAATAATAAAAAAGTGTGTTACCCACAACCCCTTTTCCAAAGGCGTTTTCGCCTTAAGGGTGCTTTCACATGGTGCATTTTGACGCGTTTTTCGTTTTTTTTACAATTTTTAGTATTTTTAAAAATTTTTTTTATGGTTTTTTTTTTGACAATGGACGCTTTAAATTTTGTTCCCTTTCCGCAAAAAAAACGTCAAAATAACGGCCAAAAAACCCTAAAAAGGGACCGTGTGAAAGCACCTATGTTCGTCGGTTAGTTAGAACCCAGCTTTAGACCTGATACTTCTCACAGCTGAGGGTTTGCTACAATTATATCTACACTAGACAATGGGGTTCCGGATTAAACCCGCTGGACTTAAACAAGGAAAATTTTTGCTGTTAAAAAATTTTATTCATAAAAAAGTGAGATATGTTTAAAAAAAACACATAAAAATGTCATGTATTTTCTAATGTATTTTCAAATTAGTTCCCCCCTGTAAGGTTTTATTAGGTGTTTCAAAATTTGAGTATTATAAAAAAAAATAACATGCATTTTTAAAAACTCAATCTCAAAAAAGAGTGCAATGTGTCAATCCAGCCTAAAGAATTCCTCAGCTTTGTGAGCAGTATTAGTTATAAGTGGGTTCTCCCAATAATATTTCCATTCACAGACGCTTGGAAAATGATTATGAATTAAAGGGGTTGTCCACCTCCCCTTTTTAATGCAAGAGTGCTGCTGAGCTATAAGAAAATAGAATGAACCACATAGTTACCTCTAGACTTACATTTGTTGCAGCGATGTGCTAGCCGAATATCTCCGCCGGTCTTCTGTTGTCTTCCGCTTCGGGCCAAATGGAACATTACCTCCGTTTCGCTGCATTGGTCATGTTTGGAAGCCTTGACTTCTGAACAGTGGTGTCAGGCAAAGTCATGTGAATGCTGCAACTAATCAGAGGTGATGTTCCCTTTGGCCCAAAGTGGAAGACAACAGAAGAGCTTTGGCTCAAAGTGGAAGACAACAGAAGAGCTTTGGCGCAAAGTGGTAGACAAAAGAAGACCTTTGGCCCAAAGTGGTAGACAACAGAAGCCCTTTGGCCCAAAGTGGTAGGACAACATAGACGCCCTTTGGCCTCAAAAGTGGTAGACACAGAAGGTTCGTGCGACCCTTTGGCCCAAAGTGGTAGACAACAGAAGCCCTTTGGCCCAAAGTGGTAGACAACAGAAGACCTTTGGCCCAAAGTGGTAGACAACAGAAGCCCTTTGGCCCAAAGTGGTAGACAACAGAAGACCTTTGGCCCAAAGTGGAAGACAACAGAAAAGGATCGGCAGTCGAAGTCTACAGGAGAGTACTTATTCGCTTATTTTCTTGGGCATTCAGCAGCCCACTTCAAGTGGAAAAAAATGGAGAATTTGACAACCTCTTAAACTGGAATTCACCAAGCCCTTTCTGTGTCCTCTTTCTGTTACTGGTCAAGGAGGGCTTAGAGCTTCTTTCCCCCCCTTCTTCCTTTTTTATGATCCCCAGATTAATTCTTCAGACCACTTTTTGCTAACCCCTACATAGGATATCAATATCCATTAAAATTAGGATTAGGCTGGGGCGCCAGAGCAGCTACATGGGCTGCCTCTATTGTATGTACACCCTTGGTACTGTGCTACCAGCCACTAACGTTTCAGCAAACTTTGCTTAAAGGTATGTTTGAAGGCATATCAATAGCCCTTTAAATTAATAGTATAAGAATAATTGATAATAAATCTTATTAAAAAATGATGAAATAATGTCTGTTGTTCCACTTATCAGGCTCATTTCCTCCTCCGCCATCCCTCTAAGGCTAGGTCTACACAGCATAGGACAAAAACCTAGAAACCGCTTTGAACCTGAGTATTTTTTCAGTTTTTTGTCCCAAGCAGCTGAGTTTCCAATGAGTTTTTTGGGTGGTTTTCAGTTTTTGGTGTGGTTGTTGGTCTGGTTTTTTGGATGCTTTTTCAGGCAGTTTTTAATGTATACAAAGTTCATATGCCTTGTTTAAACACCTGGGAAGTTTTTCAGCATAACCGTCCAAAAACTGCAACAAAAAATGCTGAAAAAACCTCCAGCAGCATACATAGATTTCAATAGTACATTTTCCACTGGACTCCGTTGGATTTTACAACATGTTCCTAAAACCCGCCAGTGCCCAAAACCAACCGTAAAAAAAGACCTATGTAGACTGAAGATAATTTCTTGTATTAATCTATTAGGATTTTTTTCCATCTGATTTGAAAATCCTAAAACTGCTGAAAACCGCTGTAAAACCTGTGCTGTGTAGATATAGCCTTAAACCCATCAGTTACTCATAAAAACTGCTGCAATCAGTCTGGAGATAAATTAGCTTACTGAAGCACCAGGCTGCATGCTGACCGATCGTGGACAGTGGTTGAAAGCTTTGTCTACTTATTTTCAGGGTTAGCCAATGAAGGAATTTCCAAAATGCCAATATTGATATTTGATGAGGGTCTGATCTTCAGGAACCATATGAACAGCGAAACAAATAGGTTGTAGAGTTCACTGTAAGGTTATCAATGTGTGGTGTAATAGGGTGCAATACCTGTGATCTCCAAAATCAGCAGAATAAAGAGACTCGCTTAACTAGGCTAGGGCAATAATGTGGGATCGGTGAAGGTCCCACTTCTGGGAGCCCATATTTAGCATAACAAAGGGGCACGGAGTGGACATGCCATCAATGTGTGGTGTATGGGGTTCAACTTCCAGTATCTCCAAGAACAGTAGAACAAAGAGATGCTCTATAGGCTAGTCCAATAATGTTGGATTTGCGGAGGTCCAATTAGTTAAGATCTGTGGGGTTCCAACTTCTGGGAGCCCTTTTGATTGGAATGACAAAGGGGCTCACAGTGAATAGTCTATCATTGTAAAATGTGTAAGCGTCCATTCTCCAGGATTTCTAAGATCAGAGACTCACAGGTCTTGTAGGTCAATAGCTTGGCATCTACGGGGGTCCCACTTTCGAGAATCCCATAGTTAACATAACAAAGGGGCTCACGGTGGATAAACCATCAATGAGTGGTGTATACAGGCCCAAACTTCTATATCTCTAAAATTGCCAGGACAAAGAGACGATCTGTAGGCTAGGTCAATAATTTGGGATCTGTGGGGTCCTACTTCTAGGGCCCTTATGATTTAGAATAACAAAGGGGCTCACAGTGGATAGGCCATCAATGTTAAATCCTGGAAAATCCACACAGAGCCCACTTTGTTACTAATGATTTTGTCAGCAGGTGCATTGTAATGATTAAAGGGGATGTATCGCTTCATCAGTTCGTGTGTTTACTTGTACTTTCAGTTCTCAGCTCTTCAAATCCAGGGGCGTTTCTTTCCCTCCCAGCTGGGTGTTTCTTAACTGAAGGGGGATTACATCATACCCCCTTCACTGTTCGTGCTCGCTCCCGAGTCAGTGTATTTGAGATCAGTGGGAGGGGATAGCAGACCCTGTCCACATGTCACTGTGTCGTTCCTCTCCCTATGCAGTCTTATTTTGTAAGAGCTGTTTCTTTACATACCAAAGTCCTGCATTCAGTCTAGTCAGTCTTCTATGAACTCAGAGCACTGATCTCTTCTCCTCTCACAGCCTGAGGTTTGTTACAGTTGAATCCAGTCTTCTATGAACTCATCCAGAGCAGCACAGATCTGTCTCCTTTCTATGTTCACATGCAGGAGCATAAGGCACCGGAGCACAGTTCTGCTGTTTTCTGGTTGTAGAAGCAGCTGCAGGTTTACTGTGGAGCTGCTGGCTATGCAGAGTGAAATGCTGCCGGCCCCTTATTCTGAGTGAGAGAGGCAGGAATGCGCGCTTCCGTGAATACGACCGGGGGCCACACAGAATGTAAATTAGTAGAGCCGGCAGTCAATGAAATGAAAGGAGGTGGGATCCGACCAGCACTGGGGAACAGTGTTTACAACAAAACGAAGATAAGGCAGACTGTGAAAACAAGACAGCTTTGCTAATGACATTCAATTGCAAAGTTGCTTGTGTTCACTGTCCCCTAATTCTGAAGACCATTTAATGTAATGATACAACCCCTTTAACTCTGATAGTCCCCTCAGTCCATCTCTCAGGTTAGCAGTCCATCAACTTATTGGTTGCCCATACATTATAACTTTATAATATGTAATGTAGGCAGTGTGTACTGGGAAGAAAGCTGCAATGTAACAAACTGCAACTGCAGCAGCTTTTCCTCTTGTAGGTGCGAGTATTGGAATTTCAATTAATAATTTAACTGTGGTTTGTGTTTCACAGCGAGGTTAACTTTCAGCATTTGACTACATCCTAGCCCGTGTAGCTGCAGCTCACTGGTTGTATACGGGTGCTCTTTATGTCAGCATACATTGTCCAATAACTTGGAACTTAGAGAACATCCTCTCCTATGAGGGTGTAACAAATTAAATTCCAGCTTTTCATCTACTTTATGGAAAGCTAGCAAAGCAAAGTTTGAAGATAAAACAGCAACCGAACAGGAGATGATATAGAATAAAAGCATCTGCTTTATTGTAGAAATAATTAAAAATATATGCTATTGCTATGAGTAAGGGCGTATTACCGTCCAAAACGCGTCAGCAGTGACTGGTTTTTGTTTTGGTGATGCTGGCTTTTTAATTATGTCTACAATAAAGCGGATGAGCAGCTTTATTGCTATATACTTCTCCTTCTGGACACTTGGAAAGCTGGGTGACCATGCTTGTTGGAGCTGTAATGGGATATAAGTATGTGTCCCCCCAACTTTCATTTAAAAATTTTTAACGAAGAAAAATTGATAAAATTTGGTTTCATTTATCTTTGATTCTTAATAATTTGTGTGAAAAATGCTGCTGAGTCTTATCAGACTAAAATACAACTCTGCAGTAAGTTGTAAAAGTGCCCCTAGAAGTCTTTCTCTAAGGCAATGTTCACACGGCTTATTGCCGACGTAATTGCGGGGACGGATTTCGCCCCGCAATTACGCCGGAGGCGGTGCAGGGGGGGGGGGGGGGGGCCGGCGCTCGCCGGCCCCATAGACATCATTGTACCGGCGCGTAACGCCATAAATATGTGCATGTCATTTTCCCCCCACCCGGCGGATTCGCTGAGGGGGAGAAGAGATGGAACCTTGTTCTCTATGAAACTGGGATTACCGTTGTTACTGGGCGGATTGGAGCCGTATGAGCACAAATACGGGGGCGCAGTACGGTGAATCAGTCCCGAAAAGCCGTGTGAACGTGGCCTAACCCCTTTGGGGCATGATACTGTATGTAAAATGAATGAATAAATAAAACACTAAAAAAACTATAAGGCTATGTTCACACGGCATAATTGCGGTGCGCAAAAATTTTTTTATGGTGATTTGATTGCTAAATGCTTTTTTGGGATTTCCAAGTAGTTTTTTGCCCTTTTTTTCAGAAAAGTGCCCCTGGCGGCGGTTGTGTGGAACATGTATAATTTCATGTTGCCCCAGCCCTGCCGTGGCACCGGTTTGATACGTTTTTTCAGAAAAGTTTTTGTGTGCGAAACTACGTTATCTTGGTGTACATTTATTTTAACCTATTGGGGAAAGGGGGGGTGCTTCCCTTTGGGTTTCTGTCCCCCCCCTCCACAGGTGTCATAAGAAGGGAGTTGAGGTTGGGATTTTTTTATTTTTTCTCTCTGAATAATGGGGTCGGTTGACCCCGTTGGAGGCCTGATTGGCTCGATTGAGAGGTAAAGATAGCATAGGACTGCCCGATTTTGAGATCACGTTTGAAATTTTTTTGGGGCCCCGCTTAGACATCTTTTTTATCAAATATGGAAACCCGGGGGTCTCAAAGTTTTTTCTGTTGTAGATAGCATAAATCTTCTTTAGGGTTTCCACGTAGTGTGTTTCCCCTTTTTTCAGTAGTGTGGGCCCCTGGGGGCGGTCGTGTGTGTACATGTATAATTTCATGTGTGCCGCAGCCCCGCAGTGGCCCCCCAGGTTTCATGTTTTTTTTAGAAATGTTTTTGTGTGCAGAACATACGTATACTTGGTGTACATTTTTTTTAACCTAATTGGAAGGAAAGGGTGTTTCCCTTTTTTGTTTCTGTCCCCCCCCATCTCCAGGGTGTCATAAAAAGGGCAGCTTGCGGTTGGGTGTTTTTTTTTTTTTCTCTCTGAATATGGGGTCGGTTGAAGTGGGGGGCCGTTTGGCTCGATTGGGGGTAAAGATAGATAGGACCCCCCGATTTTGAGATCCTTGAAAGTGGGGGCAGCTTAGACTTTTTTTTGATAAAAATATGTGAAACCGAGGACTGTAAAACTAGCCATAACTTATGAACTCTGCCTTACTTTTTGCCTCCCTTTCTTCCTGAAAAGTAGCCACATTGGTGAACATGGCCAGGAATCCAATGTGGGTTTACTCAGGTCAACAGTGGGCCGCCAAAGTTATTTTTAAAACTTACCCCCCCCTTTGGGTAGCCTTTGATTTAACAATTGCTTGTTTTGTAATTAGAATTGTTTTTTTTTCCAGAAAAATACACTTTTTTGTTACAAGTTTATAGTGATAATAACTAGCTGTAAATGATCGAATCATCATAAAGGAGACACAAAGGTTTTGCACAATAATTCTTGGCTACCATTATTATGTTTAGTGTTGTACTTCAGATTCGGGTCAAAGTTAAGTTCAACCTGAATTTTGAAAATTGGCCAAAAAAACCCCCAACCGAAAATAAAAAAGCCCTACCCTGGAAAAATGGGGTTTTACCCGAAAACACTGGCAAAAATCTGGGGAACATTTCCTGATGTGCCTATTTTCCCCCCGATATTCCAGGTTGTGATGGTGCTGCTATGCAGCTTGGAGGCATTTGGCTGCTTTTCTAGAGACCATAAACCACAGGATTTTTCTCCCATAGACTTAATGTGATTTAGGTTCGGAGGCATCTCAAACCCAAATAGTGTGACAAATTCGGCTGAATTTGGGCAACATTGATTAAATCTATGGTCTTCTTCCAGCCACGTAGGGTAAAACCAGCGATAGAGTAAAAAAAAAATAAAGGGGTCAGAAGTAAGGAGAGTTGAAAACAGCACCACATGGTTGGTCTGGTACCGCAGCTCAGCCTCACCAACCTCAATAGGGTTAAGCTGCAATACCATATAAAGCCTTTGGACATCAGTGGTGCTATTTCTGGAAAGCACATAGAATCTTTTGTCTAATCTTATCACATGCCTTTATCCCTTATCACATCATGAATTTACTGAGCAAAAAATGAACAGCTTGTAGATGTAGGGTGGTAGTGAAGGTTATTCTAGGTTTTATATTCCTGGAGAAGATGGGAAAGCAGATAAATGCAATGATAATTGTGTACAGATACTCTATTTCACCACCTGGCGTGCAGTTTTCAATTGCTGCTTTTGTCATAGGGACATTACTGATAGAATTATAGTTCGTTTCTCATTGTTCTAGCTTAGAATAGGCTGTCCATTGCCGGACCTTATTGTGTTGCTACTTTATAGTGCCAGAATTAATATTGTATGTAAAGCACCGGATATCTTCTCGTGCTAAGGACCTATGACAATGCCCATTCATTGACTTATCACATCTTTTTTGCTGAAATTCAAGTTATCATTTGTTGGCATAATCATAGGGGGTGTGCTGGTGACAGTAATAGAAGTGAGTGACCATTGACACAATAACAATTTCCCAGTGTGAATGCTCCTTTAGTGATTTCAGGTGCACTCCTAAAGAACACTGATATGCCAGTTGATTAAAAGGCACTCTAAGACCCAATCTTGGGGGATGGGCACTGGCTATGTACAGGAAAATCACTCAAAGTATGCATGGCTCTCTAAAATCATGGAGGAGTTCTGGGTGAGGGGTCCAAACTTGTTTGAGATTAATGCTCTCTGGCATGGAAGTAGAGAAAAGAGGAAAGACAAAACTGGCAAATGAGTTGTCTTTTGAGGTGACTGCCAAAGTCAGGTGTCACATGATGACAATGGTACATCCTACTTGAGGGGGGGGGGGGGGGGTGGGGGGGACTTATGTCAGGAGTTTTGATAAGACTTGCATTAATGGTTCCGGTGTCTTGTTTTCCAGGCTGGAAGTGATGGAGAAAGTATTGGGAATTGTCCTTTCCTGCTCCAGCTCTTATCGATCCTTTGGCTTAAAGGAGTTGTCTTCAATGTAACCACAGTTGACTTGAAGAGGTAAGAGTCAAGGAGTCAACATAGTCCTACACACACTGATCAATCACCTGTAGGTTTACTACAATGAGAGAAATAAGAGGGGGGTATGGATTGGGTTAAAACAGCTGGACTCCCGATTTGGATAAACCAGACTTTTGATGTTCACCTTCCCCAATTTTCTATCCAAGTTACTTAAATATCCAGCCTTCAAGAACCCCTCCAGTTAACACTGCCATAATGTGTATGACAACATGAAGTAAATTGAGTGGGCAAGTAGAAATTAATCAATAAATAAAATTTGTTACCATTCATAATCATTAACAATTTGTAACAATTTGGTTTTGTGCTGACTCTTTGAGACAAAAATGATACCCTTGTTGGACAGTCACGACCAGTGACGAGAGCTACTCAGTTCCTGGCCGCAGAAGGCTACAGACATTCCTTTTCTCCAAGCAGGTACCGTCCTGCCTATTCCCTCGCTGAGTAATCACACAAACTTACTGCTGAGCGAATGTTCAACCCCAAGTGTGGTCATTCTATTCCTGTTCTCCTTAGTAATTAGCTAAACAGTGCAAATAAATGAAAGTAAAAAAGAAACCTCAATCAGGTATGTGCATTGAGAAAAAAAATCCTTGGTTCCAGTGGGGAATTTAACCTTAGATCCCTATGCTGAAAGGCAAAAGTGTTAACCATTTAGCAACACTGTAGCTACTCACAGCTCTTAACATAAACAGACTGTGCTTGACTGGAGTGAGTACATTGTAGGGAAAGGCATGGTAATATCAAGCCTGCTGGGTCACATGTTATGCAGTTCAAACAAATCATACACGCCTCCTTTAGAGTACACAGAGCTGAAGCAGGACAAACCAAGCATGAAATGCCTTTGTGGTAAAACCCCTTTAAATCTGGCATTTCTAAACCAAATGAAAGAGGGCGGGCAGGTGGGAAAAACGTCCCTGTTTCCTCAGGCAAAAAGACCCATCCTATCTCAAATCTTACACTAATTACCCCCTATTCTCCTCTTACAATCCCTGCTTCTCTGGCTTCAGAGTGTGTTTCTATCTCACACTTTGATAGCATATCTATAGAACTTGCACCTGTCTCAGGAACAGGCCCCCGATACTCTCTGTTTAGACCAGAGGGTAGGTGTACTTTCGCACTACTATCCATTCTTTTCTATGAAAGTTCTGAATACAGTTGAGTAGTCTGTTGGCTGTATTTGAAAATCCCATAGAACAGAATGGAGAGTACTGGTCAAGTTTGACCTACTCTCTGTTCTGAATGGAGACTTTCAGTGGTCCACTTCCGAAGCAAGTGCAAATCCCAGAGGTGGGACCTATAACTTCTATACTTTGATGGTGTACAGCTGCAACTGGCAATTCATCTTCCCGACAGTAGCTGGCCCAGGGCAAGGCTTAGGCAATGGAAAATCCCGGGAAGTTGTGTGAGAGGAGTCTATCCAGGGAAAATGATAGGAGAGAGGTGTGATGTGAGGGTTGAAATGGGGTCCTTGGTTAGTAATAGACATTAGACAAAAAGTCCAGGTTGTAGTTTAGTAAAAGAGGCTGGTAGACACCAACAGTGGAAATGAGACCAAGACTACATGTGGACATAGAGTGAAATAATACATTTTGCTTCTTTGACACAGTACAAAATGGAATCATTTTGCCTTTTTATGGCCTCCAGATTCTGTGATAAACATAGGATGAGCAGTATGGTTTCATCAGGTTATTATGTCACGTCTCTTCCATATCATAGAAAGCCAGCGGACCTTCACAACCTCGCCCCAGGAACACACCCGCCCTTCCTGACCTATAATGGAGAGGTAAAAACAGACGTCAACAAGATAGAAGAATTCCTGGAGGAGTCACTGGGACCACCAAGGTAAAATGGACTACAACACTCGTCGGCACATAGAACAACCTAACATGCTGAGTGAAGTGTATTATCTATTATGTTGCTAGGACCAGTTGTGATACTGGATGTGATATCGCTTCCCCTCTTCGTGTTTTCAAAACTTCTCACTTGTTGCTTTATAGTAATGTTATTGCTTGTTTGTTCTTTGCTGCTTTGTGTCTTCCTTTCACTTCTGTTGAGCCGAAAACACACAGAGCTTTGTGCTCACACCTGCAGACCCAGACTGGGTTGTTCTTACCTTACCTGCTAACTACACATAGCAATTTGGATAATACTTAGGTTGTCAGGCTGATTTATACATGACATTAATCTTGAATATAGAATATATTTCATGTGTATAGGATTGGACATTAACTGTAGCTATAGTATTTATGGGGCTACTTTAGTAGATATGGTTGGAAAAAGACACAGGTCAGTTAAGTCCATCCTCTAACCCTACAGTATTGATCCAGAGGAAGACAAAAATCTCTGAGACGAATGCCAAGTGCCCCAAACAAGAGACAAAATCCCTTCTCTACTTCAGATATGGCATTAGAATAAATCCTTGGATCAACGTCTTATCTCCAGAATCTTGTCCCCATAACCTGTGATATATATTTCAAGACAGGCATCTAAACCCTCTTGGACTTCACCATCACGACCTCTTTTAGCACTCGCCGCTCTTACAGTAAAGAATCTTTCGCCTGTGATGATGGTAAAACCTTCTTTCCTCTACCCTTAGAGGATCCCTTCTTGTCATCGTTACAAGCCCAGGTGTAAAGAGACCATGCAAGAGATCTGTGTACTGCCTTTTCACATATTTGTACATGGTAATTTAAGTGCCCCTAAGCCATCTTTTTTTTCCCAAATTTCATAACCTATCTTGGTTCTGCGATCCCACCATTCCTTTTTCTAACTTGGTCACCCCCCTCTGTACCCATAGCTCAACTTTGCCCTTCCTATACACCGGTGCCCAAAACTCTCTACAATATTCTATGTGTGGCCTTTCCAGTGAGGCAAAATTATGTTCCGGGACTGAGCATTTATGCAACCCATGATTCCTCACATTGGTCATTGAATCTATGACTAAGGGTATGTTCACACGGCTTATTTTTGCACGCATTTCACTGTGTATTGCGCGTTATGGTAATCCATAGCTCTCATAGAGAACTATTGGTTACGCGTCGCCCCCCCGCGCTTACAATACGATTGTATTGTACGCGTGGGGAGATAAGTGCTATGTCAATTGTTAGCAGCCCCGTCGTGCTTTGGGAATACGCGCTGATCAGTGCGACTCCCAAAACACCCAGTGTATTGCGGCGCGTACTGGACGAGCCGCAATTACGCCGTGTGAACATACCCTAATGTCTACCAGTATCCCCAAGTCTTGTTCAGCCATAGTTTTACCCATTGTCATACTATTTATTGCATAACTGTACGTTTTTTTTTCCTCGGCCCACGTGCATGACCTCACATTTATCCATAGTAAAATTAATTTGCCATTTCCACAGCCAAGGCTCCAAATTCCCTAAACCCCTCTATAATATTCTATTATCTTCGATTACCTTCCAGAGCTTTGTATCATCAACAATTTCGCTCTGTAAGCCGTCTTCAAGGTCATTAATAAATATATTGAAAAGAAGAGGACCCAATACTGACCCTTGTGATACCCCGCTAGCAACTGTGACCCAATCAATGTACGTTCCATTTATAACCAACCTCTGTTTCCTATCACTAAGCCGATTATGAGCCCATTTCAGGTCAGCACCAGGGACCATACATTGAACGTGGCAATTAGCTAAACTTGTTGTTGCAACATTCTGTGTTGATCACCTTTGAACCAAAAAGAGATACTGCAAATTAGATTTCAGTAATTTCTGAGACAATTCTTTGTTGATATGCTACATGACTCCCTTCCCTTTGGAAAAATTTGACCTTGATCTAATCTGGTGCCTTTCAAGATGGCAGCCATGTTGTGAAGATAAAAGATAGGCCCCCTCACCCATTACTTGCTGGGATAATCAGATATGTAATTTTCCCTTTTTTTTTTTTTTTTTTTTAAAGGGTCTCCTGGGACTTTGGACTCACCCTGTATAGTTAGCCCACCTTGTAGGATTCCATTAACAGTCTTGGATCTGTTTTAGAGCCCCAAAGCCACTAATTGTCCCAAATCCCTAACTATAGAATTATGTGATAATATTCTTCTTACCTGCAAACACTGCTAGAGGAACCTTAGAAGTTTACTGAGAACAGATATCTGTTGATTTGGTTATGAGCTGATTCCAGACAAAATAATTGCTTTACAAAATAATGCAGAATGTAAAGTTATTTTGCCAGAAGAATCGATGGACAACATGATAGTCTCCTGAAGGCCACACTGTAATCATTGGAATCCATCAGGCGCCATTGTTGTCCATCGTGTGCTGGATCCATCATAGGAGTGAAAAAAAAAACAGTGACCGGCTCACCAGCCAACAAAAGTATGCAGGAAAAGAGAAGAAAAATCCATTGTCCTCAATAAAAAAAGGAGTACTTTAATTACTTGTCTAAAACATCACAACGTAACAAACACAGGGACTCTAAGGGCTTGTCCCCATGGCACTGGTTTACAGTCGGTTTTACAGACGGTTTTTGGATTTGTAAGCCGTCTGTAAACCAACTGTCAACCTTTTACATTGACTTTAGTGGAAAATCCGTGCAGCAGTTCCAACTGCATGAATTTTCCGCCGGACGGTTTTTTACACTGCTGGCGGTCTGAAAAACGTAGGTTTTCGGGCGAAACATGAACATGTGGGTGTGAAGGGGGAGGACTTGAATCCACAAACCGCAGACAAAAGCCACCCCCTTGTGTGCCAAAATAGACCAAATACCGGTTGGTATTTCCTGACCGCTATTTGGTCTTTGCCATGTAAACGCACCCTAATGCGTTTCAGGCATCATGTGCCCTTAGTCATAGCAGTAGAACAATGTGTATGCAGACTTGCTCACTGCAGGCTGCCAGAAACTTATAATGTGAACATGAATTTATTTGAGGCAAGCTAAGGATTTAAATATTGAGCATCAGCCCAATAGAGGGACATATAAGAACATAAAGCAGCATACAATCTTGGACCTATTTTGATGGAAAAAAAGGAGAGCAAGGTCTTTGGTGCTATCTGTTGGAAGTAATGTCTCTTCAGTCCCTTCTGACCCGTTAAAGAGCCTTTTAAATCAAGCAATTAAGGACGAGTCTCCCATGTGCAAACAACTATTTCAGGGTGTTTGCCCTTCATCAGTAAAGAGCAGGCTTCTAGAGGTCTATAAAGTAGCTCTAGAGCAGAACTTGGCAGGATGTGGGGGCTAAAACCGCCTGGGAAGTCCCTCTGATTCGGGATTGCTAAGGAACACTGTTGAACCAGTACCACCAATTTCAAGGTTGGGTTTACACAAGTCTCACCCTTTCGTTGGACATTGCAGGTTGCCCAAAATCCTTTGGTGGGCCACATGTGGCTTGCGGGCTGTATGCTGTGCAGGCCTGCTCTAGATGGTAAAATTACTGCTTGATTAAAGCACCATAAATGTTCCAGTAGGTGGTGCCAGACGTAGATTTCTTCCTTAGACCTTATCTGCATACTTTATTTTCCCAGGGGACATTGCATGGATGATGTCTCCCTAAACGTTTATGGTGCTCTCATCAAGGAGCAACTTTCCTTAAAGGTAATGTGTCATCAAAAATGACTTATTTTTTAACTCGCATTTTTATGTTCAACACATTTTTTAAGAATTTTTGGTTATATTTTTTTAATTTTCCATATCACTTTCAATATTTTTTAATAATTCTTAAGTCCTGCAGTTTTCACTTTGGTCACTAAGCCTAATAATAATCTGATACTTCCTGCTCTGTAGAGAAAGTTTCTCAGTTGTCTGCTCATTATCAGCACAAAGAGGGTCAAACTGAAAGGAGACACCAGTGTGAATAGATAACACAGGATCCACCAGTCACAAGGGGAGATGTCGAAGTTCACCCTTTCACCTCCCTGCACATTGATTTCTTCCCAGGTCACAGAGCATGACTAGAAAACTCTCCTATAGAAATCAATGGGACTGAGTCCGTCTTAAGTCTCCTACTTGCATGAAGCTACTGTAAAGCATCTCTCTGACTGCTGTTAAAGCAGTGCAAACAAGGCCTAGTGGCCAAAGTGAAAACTGCAAGACTTAAGAATTATTAAAAAAATATTGAAAGTGATATGAAAAAAAAAAAAATATATGGCATATGGAGAGGGGTTGTTAAGTTGTGAAGTCCCCTTTAACCAACCAACCATGGGTAAAGCTCACAATATACGCTTCACCTGGACTTGCCATTGTTTCAAGTTGTAATTTATGTCGCAGTCTAGCAGTTATTAGCACATGATAATTACTGCCTGTGGCCGCTAATGTAAAAGCAGCTTAGAAGGATATCCCTGCTTCATTTCACAGGTCTACTGTCAGTGAACTAATTGAAAACTTTTGGAAAGATAAATACCTGGTTATTCACTACTAAATTGCCTCAGAGCTGTAATTGCTGCCACTTTCTTTTATCAGCCATGGAAAACAAAGGGAAGAAAAGTTATTTTACTTTGTCCCAAGTGATACTTATTTTGCATTAAAAACTGTGAATTAAACCTCACATAGAGGAGAATTTACAATGAGTTCATAGTATTTTATTGCAGCAATCACGGCATGTGAAACTTCAGCATTCTGTATATGCAAACTAAAGTTGCAGTAAATGTAAAATGTTAATGTTAAAATTGCAATATTTGCCCGCTTTCTGATTCTGAGTTAATAAAATAGTCAATCTTATGACTGCTTAGTGCATATCTTTATATTCAACCCTGTTTGCAAAACATTGCGAATAAATGGAAGTTGGTTAATACAAGCAGTGAGTGCGGTGGACTATTTAATCTGTTACCAAATAATACTTCTGTGGAATGTCTGCTGTACCCATTGAGGATCATCAGAGGTTTAGCATTTGAAAATTGGTGTATACATTTCGCCCCTGACCATCTGTTTATTGTGTGGGGTTTGTTCCGAAGCTGTTCCTCTCTCTACCTGTTTGTCATATGACTGCTTAGCATAGACGTCCTCAGAGACCAAAGCACAGACTGTGAACTGTGGTGTCTAAAAATGACATAGAGAGAAATGCTGCCCATCCACTGTCTAGGTCAGGTATCCTCAAACTGCGGCCCTCCAGCTGTTGGGAAACTACAACTCCCATCATGATTTAAATAATCTATAACAGGGGGAATGATGGGAGTTGTAGTTTCCGAACAGCTGGAGGGCCGCAGTTTGAGGATGCCTGGTCTAGGTGAACAATGTAACTTAATAGGAAGAGGAGGGAGGTACTAACATCACATATGATAAACCATATGCAATTGCATTATAAAATTTTGCATACACATAAAGCAACAAAATAAATAATAATAATAATAATAATAATAATAATAGTTATTATTATTACATATGTTAGAATAAGAAAATAAATAAAGTGTGCAAGAATATGACTACTGTAAGGGTATGTTTACAAGTACAGTACATCGTGTGTTTCGGGAGCTTGCGTTAATACACGTGTACACCAGTGGCTTTCATTACTCGCGGCGCGTATTCGCCGTGAATAATTGACATATCACTTATCTCCCCACGCGTACAATACGATCGTATTGAACGAGCGGGGAGAGGAGGCATAATCCATAGTTCTCTATGAGAACTACGGTATGGATTACCGTAATTTCGGCGCCGAGATTACGCTGTGTGAACATACCCTAATAATGCCCTCTATGGATAAAAATGCAATACTGTTTCTATGTACACAGATATAACTACTATAATACCGCACCTACAGTGAAGGAAATAATTATTTGATCCCTTGCTGATTGTGTAAGTTTGCCCACTGACAAAGACATGGACAGTCTATAAATTTAAGGTAGGTTAATTTTAACATTGAGAGATAGAATATCCAAAATAAAATCCAGAAAATCACATTGTATAAATGATATAAATTTATTTACATTTGCTGAGAGAAATAAGTATTTGATCCCCTACCATTAAGAGTTCTGGTTCCTACAGACCAGTTAGACGCTCCTAAGCAACTCATTACCTGCATTAAAGACAGCGGTCTTAAATAGTCACCCTTATAAAAGACTCCACAGACTCAATTAATCAGTCAAACTCTAACCTCTACAACATGGGCAAGACCAAAGAGCTTTCAAAGGATGTCAGGGACAAGATCATAGACCTGCACAAAGCTGGAATGGGCTACAAAGCCATAAGTAAGTCGCTGGGTGAGAAGGAGACAACTGTTGGTGCAATAGTAAGAAAATGGAAGAAATACAAAATGACTGTCAATCGACATCGATCTGGGGCACCATGAATAATCTCACCTCATGGGATATCCTGGGTCATGAGGAAGGTGAGAGATCAGCCTAAAACTACACGGGGGAACTTGTTAATGATCTCAAGGCAGCTGGGACCACAGTCACCAAGAAATCATTGGTAACACATTACACCATAATGATTTAAAATCCTGCAGAACCCGCAAGGTCCCCCTGCTCAAGAAGGCACATGTGCAGGCCCCTCTGAAGATAGCCAGTGACCACCTGGATGATTCTGTGAGTGATTGGGAGAAGCTGCTGTGGTCAGATGAGACAAAAATTTAGCTCTTTGGCATTAACGCAACTCTCCGTTGAGAAATGCTGCCTTTGACCCAAAGAACACCATCTACACTGTCAAGCATGGAGGTGGAAACATTATGTTTCGGGGTCTTTATAAGGGCACAGAACTACTTCATCGCATCAATGGGAGAATAGATGGAGCCATGTACCGTAAAATCCTGAGTGAAAACCTCCTTCCCTTTGCCAGCAAGACAATGACCCAAAACAGAAGCACATTAAGGTCATGGAGTGGCCTAGCCAGTCTCCAGACCTTAAATCAATAGGAAACTCATGGATGAATTTGAAACTCCGTCTTGCCAAGCAACAGCCTCAAAATGTTAATGATTTAGAGATGATCTGCATAGAGGAGTGGACCAAAATTCCTCCTGACATGTGCGCAAACCTCATCATCAACTACAAAAAGCGTCTGACTGCTGTGCTTGCCAACAGGGGTTTTGCCCCCAAGTATTAAGTCTTGTTTTTCAGAGGGATCAAATACTTATTTCCCACTGCAAAATGCAAATACATTTATATAAATTATACAATGTGATTTTCTTGGTTTTATTTTGATATTCTATCTCTTAATGTTATTAACCTGACCTTAAAATTATAGACTGTTCATGTCTTTGTCAGTGGGTAAACTTACAAAATCAGCAAGGGATCAAATAACTATTTCCTTCACTGTATGTACAAGAATATAACTACTACAATACTACCACCTGTGTGCAAGAAATATTAACTAACTATAAATACTGCCGCTATGTAAAAGAATATAACACTATAAAATGGTCCTATGTACAATGAATAAAAGTGTATAATACACCACCTATGTACGGGAATATAATTAACTACTATAATTACTGCTCCTTATGAAAAGAAATATAACTACTGTAAAACTGTTCCATGTAAAAGAATATAACTACTAAAATACTGCCCTATGTACAATAACAAATCTACTAAAATACTGTCCCCTATTTGCAAGAATATAATTACTATAATTACTGCCTATATGTCCAAGGAATATACCTACTATAATACTGCCCCCTATGTCCCAAGAATTATAAAATGCTATAATACTGTCTCTATTGCAAGAATATAACCTACTATAATACTGCCCCGTATGTACAGATATAATTATATAAACTGCTCCTTTGTACAAGAATAATAACTACTATTATACGGGCCCCTATTCCAATAATATAACGACTAATAATACTGCCTCCTATGAGCAAGACTAAACTACTATTAATATGTTCCAGTACAAGAATATGACTACTATAATATGCCTCCTATGTACAGAATATAACTCCCTATAATGCTGCCTTATGTCAAGAGTGCAACAACTATAATACTGCTTCTATGTAAATGAAATAAAATGCTATAATATTCTATAATACCCCCACCTATGTATGGTAATATAATATAACTATTTTGTAAAACTGCTCCCATGTAAAATAATATAACTACTATAATACTGTCCCATGTCCAAAATATAACTCTATAATAACTGACCTTCCTTATGTACAAGAATATAACTACTACAATACTACCACCTGTGTGCAAGAATATAACTACTATAATACTGCCCTATGTATAAGAATATAACTACTATATAATGGCTCCTATGTACATGAATAAAATGTGTATAATACCACCACCTATGTACGGGAATATAATATAACTACTATAATACTGCTCCCTATGTAAAAGAATATAACTACTGTAAAACTGTTCCCATGTACAAGAATATAACTACTAAAATACTGCCCCTATGTACAATAACATAACTACTATAATACTGTCCCCTATTTGCAAGAATATAATTACTATAATACTGCCTACTATGTCCAAGAATATAACTACTATAATACTGCCCCCTATGTCCAAGAATATAAATGCTATAATACTGTCCTCTATTTGCAAGAATATAACTACTATAATACTGCCCCGTATGTACAAGAATATAATTATTATAATACTGCTCCTATGTACAAGAATATAACTACTATTATACTGCCCCTATGTCCAATAATATAACGACTATAATGCTGCCTTCTATGTTCAAGAATGCAACTACTATAATACTGCTCCTATGTAAATGAATAAAATGTCTATAATGTCTATAATACCACCACCTATGTATGGTAATATAATATAACTACTGTAAAACTGCTCCCATGTAAAATAATATAACTACTATAATACTGTCCCCTATGTCCAAGAATATAACTACTATAATACTGCCTCCTATGTACAAGTATATAACTACTATAATACTGCTTCTGTGTACAAGAATATAACTACTGCAATACTACCACCTGTGTGCAAGAATATAACTACTATAATACTGCCCTATGTACAAGAATATAACTACTATAAAATGGCTCCTGTGTACATGATTAAAATGTGTATAATACCACCACCTATGTACAGGAATATAATATAACTACTATAATACTGCTCCCTATGTAAAACAATATAACTACTGAAAAACTTCTCCCATGTAAAAGAGTATAACTACTAAAATATTGCCCCTATGTACAATAATATAACTACTATAATACTGTCTCCTGTTTGCAAGAATATAACTACTTTAATACTGTCCCCTATGTACAAGAATATAACTACTTTAATACTGCCCACTATGTACAAGAATATAACTACTATAATACTGCCCCTATGTACAAGAATGTAACTACTATAATACTGCACCAATGTACAAGAATGTAACTACTATAATACTGCACCAATGTACAAGAATGTAACTACTATAATACTGCCCCCTATGTTACAAGATATAAACTACTAAAATACTGCTCCTATGTACAAGAATATAACTACTATAATACTGCTCCTATGTACAAGAATATAACTACTATACTACTGCCTTCTATGTACAAGAATATAACTACTACAATACTACCACCTGTGTGCAAGAATATAACTACTATAATACTGGCCCCGATGTTCATGAATATAACTACTATAATACTGCTCCTATGTACAAGAATATAACTACTATAATACTGCTCCCTATGTACAAGAATATAACTACTATAATACTGCACCAAAGTACAATAATATAACTACTATAATACTGCACCAATGTAAAAGAAAGTAATTACTATAATACTGCACCTATGTACAAGAATGTAACTACTATAATACTGCACTCTTATAAGGGTATTGCGGGCAGCTCTTCTATTTTGAGGCAGTGGCATATTTGAATATTGATATTTACATTTCTAGGATATATTACATGGTTTATTATTTTAAATTTCTCATTGAGAGGAAGTCCATAGACACATCTTTGTTTTTGTAGTACCTCTGCCTTTCTTCGCAGTATCATCATTTTTGAAGTATTCTTTGCATTGATTATGATCTGGATTTTTTTCAACTCTATTTTTATTAGAGAATAAGCAAATATATATCAAACACATAAGATCACATTATGTACTTCTAATCGTGATACACAGTACTGTATAATGTAGTAATGGATAACATCTGACGTTTCCTGACTATTTCTATCAGCTTGTCCAAATCTATTCTATAATCTGTTTTTAATCTTTCAGATACCCCAAGCTTGCTGCAAAGCATCGCGAGTCAAACACTGCTGGGATCGACATCTTCTCAAAATTCTCAGCATACATAAAAAATACCAAGCAGCAGGATAATGCAGGTGAGGGGAGCAGAGGGTGATTCCTGAACTGCATAGGATGTCGTTCATGTAGCGGGGCTGAGTTTATCATTTTGCAAAATTCATTGTGAAATCATTGTTCTTTTTCTGTGGTTGTCAATAGTATAGTTATAAAAGGTACAGAGGTTGGCATTGAACCTCACATTATAGGTGTGAGTCTCCGAGGGACGATCCACATCTGCAAGACACTTATGGCATAGACTTTGAAAGGTGGGGAATATCCCTTTAAGCACTTGAGTACGGCTGTGTTGAAGTTCCCTATAGAGCGGTTCATCTTTACCAGGTGACTTCAGTCCATTTATTCTCTCAACACCTTAAGCACCAGGCCTGAAAAGGCCATAATGACCAGCTGAATTTTTTAGTTTTTGCCTCCCTGCATTTCAATATATCACAAGACATTATGGGAAAGGAGCTGAGAAGCCTAAGCGCCCTCTGTTGGATGTAACAAATCCTCAATTTGCTTTTGACCCACTGGGTCTTTGGAAAGCAAGAAGGGATATTTAGCCAAGCCAGCATCACCCATCTGTATACAGCCGTTTCTGGGTTTTGCCCCTCGTCAGTACAGAGCAGAGCAATGCTGGCTTAACTGAGTGGGAAGCAATGAGTGGCTCAGAAAGGGAAGATCTCTCCTTAGGGAGAGCGCCTATATAGGCGTGTGGAGATTCGAAATTGTCTTTTTGCGCTCCACAAAGCATCTGCATATCACAAGGCATTATGGGATATGAGCTTTACAAAGACCCAGTGGGTTAAAAGTAAATGTACGATTTGTTACATCCAACAGAGGTCGCTTGAGCTTCTAGGCTCCTTTCCCATAATGCCTTGTGATATGCAGATGCTTTGTGGAGTGCAAAAAGGCAATTTCAAATCTCTACACGCCTATATAGGTGCTTTCCCTAAGGAAAGATCTTCCCTTTCTGAGCCAGCCATTGCCTCCCACTCAGCCAAGCCAGCATCACTTTGCTCTGTACTGATGAGGGGCAAAACCCCAAAACTGCTGTATAAAGATGGGTGATACTGGCTTGGCTAAATATCCCTTCTTGCTTTTCAAAGACCCAGTGGGTTAAAAGCAAATTGAGGATTTGTTACATCAAGCAGAGGGTGCTTGAGCTTCTCAGCTCCTTTCCCATAATGCCTTGTGATATGCAGATGCTTCATGGAGTGCAAAAAGGCAATTTCAAAACTCCACACAACTATATAGGTGCTCTCCCTAAAGAGAGATCTTCCCTTTCTTTTGCGTTTCAATAGTCGTAATTGAGTAATTTTTATCACATTTTTTTGCAGCATGAGAAAAGTGTTTTCCTGCATTAATTTTTTAAAATAATTTTTACAACATTCCCATTTCGCTCTAGTTGATTAATTCTACAGGTTATCATGGTCGTGTGGATACCTAATATGTGTAGGTTTTTTGTGCAATGTATGCACAATAATTTGTTTATGAAATATTTATTTTCATTTTCATTTTTCTCCACACTTTGGGCCACATGTATGAAAACTTTCTAGGTCTAAGACTTTCTTTGTTGCCCTTAGCAACCAATGGGAGCTCTGCTTTCCTTTCACATAGTGCTCTGAAAAAAATTGAAAGGGGAGCTCTGATTGACTGCCATGGGCAACAAAGACTTACAAATGGACAGTTTTCTACACTTAGTAATGCATTAGTATTCTCCTGTATGCTAATACATTATACCATGTTTCAGTATGAAACAGGCTGTAGTCAGGCAGCACTCACTGTGCCCTGACTGCAAGTTTACTATACAGACAGCTCTGGGGCTACTGGTGGTCCCCAGGGCTGACTGCTTAGATATACCTCAGCCTTCATTATGCACTCTGAAGCTCGGTGACCTGGTGGAGTAGGGGAATCCCCTTTGATTATGCCGCGGTCACGGGTTAGATGGCAGGGATCGGAGGCGGTGTTAAAGACTACTCTAGGAATGAAGCTGCTAACTACTGCTCCTTTCTTAGCGTGGTTGTGGCGCCAGAGACTACAAACACCCTCTTTAAGCAGCAATGTCTTTTGCTGTCATTGTACACAATAAACATGCACCACTCGCCCCGCTGTCAAAAGACAGTGGGCAGTCATTGAGGGGATAAGCAGTAGATGCTCCAAGGTTGGAGTATTATTTAGATACTGCACATTATTTCCACACTAGGGGCGACGTGTATGAATGTTGGTGCTGACCGGCCAGTTCTAAATCACTTTCAGGCAGTGTAGAATGTGCCAAAATGTATGAACCTGTTCTTCTGCAGGTCATACATACAGGCGCAGTCTAGTGCCAATGCAACAACTCAGGCTCCATCTTTACCCTGGTCTGGCTGTTCTTCTGCAGGTCATACATACAGAGCAGTGTAGAGCCAATACCACAAGTCTGGCTCAGGCACCACCTTTACCCTGGTCTGGCTGTTCTTCTGCAGGTCATACATACAGGGCGGTGTAGTGCCAATACCACAAGTCTGGCTCAGGCACCACCTTTACCCTGGTCTGGCTGTTCTTCTGCAGGTCATACATACAGGCGCAGTCTAGTGCCAATGCAACAACTCAGGCTCCATCTTTACCCTGGTCTGGCTGTTCTTCTGCAGGTCATACATACAGGGCAGTGTAGAGCCAATACCACAAGTCTGGCTCAGGCACCACCTTTACCCTGGTCTGTTCTTCTGCAAGTCATACATATAGGGCAGTGTAGAGCTAATACCACAAGTCTGGCACAGGCACCACCTTTACCCTGGTCTGGCTGTTCTTCTGCAGGTCATACATACAGGGCGGTGTAGTGCCAATACTACAAGTCTGGCTCAGGCACCTCCTTTACCCTTGTCTGGCTGTTCTTCTGCAGGTCATACATATAGGGCAGTGTAGAGCCAATACCACAAGTCTGGCACAGGCACCACCTTTACCCTGGTCTGGCTGTTCTTCTGCAGGTCATATATACAGGCGCAGTGTAGAGCCAATACCACAAGTCTGGCTCAGGCACCACCGTTGCCCTGGTCTGGCAGTTCTTCTGCAGGTCATATATACAGGCGCAGTGTAGAGCCAATACCACAAGTCTGGCTCAGGCACCACCTTCAACCTGGTCTGGCTGTTCTTCTGCAGGTCATACATACAGGGCAGTGTAGAGCCAATACCATAAGTCTGGCTCAGGCACCACCTTTACCCTGGTCTGGCTGGTCTTCTGCAGGTCATACATACAGGGCAGTGTAGAGCCAATACCATAAGTCTGGCTCAGGCACTACCTTTACCCTGGTCTGGCTGTTCTTCTGCAGCTCATATATACAGGCGCAGTGTAGAGCCAATACCACAAGCTTGGCTCAGGCACCACCTTTACCCTGGTCTGGCTGTTTAATTGTTCTGCACCTTGCTTTGGTGTCAAAGAATCATAAATGTGTCTAATTCTATAAATGTGGTGCTATGCCCCTGGAACGCCCCAAATCTTTGGCGCATGAAAAAGGGTCGCTTTTGTGCTTATTAACTCTTGGGGTGCACCAGTGGAGCCTGACTCTTGGTATCCCCATGATCAGCTGATTGAGTGGCCTCAGAGCTCAGGGTCAGACTGGCTCAGAAGGGGAAACTCCTGGTGGACCCTTTGGGATGGTTGGCCATTGAAAATATCTGGCTTGGTACTGCTTTTCAGGGAGAAAGGCAGAGAAAAAGATGGATCCCAAGAATCTACTCCACTGGTAGGACCCAAGAATCAACTCCACTGATGATCCCCAAGTATCAACTCCACTGGTGAGCCCCAAGAATCAACACCACTGGTAGGACCCAAGAATCAACTCCACTGATGATCCCCAAGTATCAACTCCACTGGTGAGCCCCAAGAATCAACACCACTGGTCGGTCCCAAGAATCAACTCTACTGGTGGGCCCCAAGAATCAACTCCACTGATCTGACCTAGGATTGCCCACCATTATAGTCCTTATTAAGCTGGGTTTATGCTGCGTTTTGGTCCCAGAACCTTTGTTGTGGGCATCCATTTAGATACCTGAAAAAAAGGATCCCGATGGGTCCATAAGTAACAATAGGGAGAGCGTAGTCACTTATGAACTTGTTTTTTCGGTCTCCTGATTGTATACACCTTCTGTGCCAGACAAAATAGCGCAGTTGAACGTGCCATACTACTAAATATTTGCCCTACTGTTCCCAATGGAGGCATCTACTTTTTTTTCCAAGTATCTGAACCCCTTCAAGGGGTTGTCTCACTACGTTGATTCATCTTACCTCAGTCCTGTTTTCTTGGCTTCACTTTGAATTCAGGGGTGTGTTTACTGGCTTCCACTAGGCTGCAGTAGAAGCCAGGTCTGTAGCTATAGCAACCAGTGCTGGCAGCCTATCAGGAGAGATCAAACAGGTCTGTAGCTATAGCGACCTGAGGAGCTGATGCAGCCCATACAAGAGGGGATATCTAGGAATAGGTAGGACACTGTTAACGGACACATATTGCAAAGTGACTTGTTTTTGCAAGATCTTTAACATAAAAAGCAGCAATCCTTGTAGTGAGACAACCCCTTTAATGGGAATAAAATGACATGTGAACCCAGCTCTAACTGGAGCAAGGAAAAATGATGCAAATTAATAACAAATCAATCACAGAATGCCAAGGACACCACAAGTATTAAGAGATTAATACATTAGGCAGAAAACTCACAAACTACCCTCTCCACTTTGACTGGCATAACCGACATTATCGTCAGAAGGGAGCTATTGTCTTAAACTTAACAAGTAGTTTTTTAAAATTAATTTACTAAAAAACAAAGGATAAAAAAGGCCCTCTAAGACTAATTTCAATGCCCTGTGCTTCGACCGTTTGATCTGGATGAAACAAGTTATTGTGTACATGTTTCCCTGGGGTGTGCCCAAGGTGATAAGTTAAATTTGGCGATGCATACGCTTAGGGAAAAAAGGGTCATTTTTTTTTTATAGAAAGGGGTTTTTCATCTGGAAAAAGAAATCCAAAAAGGGGAAATTTTATTTTCCCCCGAATGTCACCCACCCCCTTTCCCTTAGGAACAACTTTTGTCTTTCCCCATTTTTTTTTGGGCCTTTTGTTTTTTTTTTGGATATCTATTAGGAAAAATCGAAAAAGGGTATTGAAAAAATTTTTGTGCAGGCAAAGTTTGCACAACACATGTATCAGGTCAGGAATTGAAGCTGTTGCCCTTAGCAACCAGAGTCCAGCTCTCCAATGCTCATTAGAAAATGAAAGCAGTGATCTGATTGGTTGCTATGGGCAAAAGCTCTGCTTTAAAAATTTTATTCTGGATTTTACCCCCTGGGGCTGCCTCAGTTCTCACAGCAACCAATCAGAGTGCAAGTTTCATTTTTTTCCCTTGAAGGCAAAACTAAAGCGAAATTAATTGTTGTATTGGCAACATGGCCACCGACAGATTAGATACAAGAGCTCAAATATAAATTATTTTTTAAAAAATGGACCACTTTTTACCAGAATTATTTACAGGTATTAGGCACACGTGTCAACAGTCCTGATTTCAGAGGAACACTCCCATAAACAAGGCTCTGAAAGAAGTGGGGTTTTTTGAGGTCGATCCCTAGCATTTTGGAGGCATTTCTGGGAGTTCCCAGGGCAGGGCTTAAATGGATTTTCTAGTCTGGAGGTTTCACAGAACCTGCTCTTCACAGCCAGCTACAGGCTCCCACTTCTGTTCAGACTGTGGGAGGTTCTACAGCATCAAGCTCCCACTTCCTGTTCAGACGGTGGGCAATTCTACAGCTTCAGGCTCACACTTCCTGTTCAGACGGTGGGCAGTTCTACAGCTTCAGGCTCACACTTCCTGTTCAGGCTGTGGGAGGGTCTACAGCTTCAGGCTGCCACTTTGTGTTCAGGCTATGGGAGGTTCTATAGCTGTAGGCTCCCACTTTCTGTTCAGGCTGTGAGAGGTTCTACAGTTTCAGGATTCCGCTTCCTGTTCAGGCTGTGGGTGGTTCTACAGCTGCAGGCTCACCTTACCTGTGCAGGCTGTGAGCGGTTCTACAGCTTCAGGCTCACACTTCCTGTTCAGACTGTGGGTGGTTCAACAGTATTGACTGAAACTTCAGCTATGCTATTCTTAGCTGAACCTGTTTAACCCCTTAAGAACCATGCATTTTTTTGGGTTGACACGTTTGTTTTTTCCTCTTCATCTTCCAAGAGCCATAACTTTATTATTTTTCCTCCTACATAGACATATGAGGACTTTTATTTTGCGGGACAAGATGTACTTTCTAATGGTGTCATTCACCGTACCACAGAATATACTGGGAAACCACAAATAGATTCCAAGTGGGACAAAATGTGAAACAAAACATAATTGTGCCATGTTTGCAGAGTTTTGTTTTTTAGGGCGTTCACTCTCCGATACAAGTGATGTGTTCTCTGTATTCTACAGGTTGATATGCTTTTGGCAATAACAAACATGTACGGTTCCCGTTATGTTTTGGTACCGTAAAAATAAATCTAAAGATTTTCTATTTTTGATATATATATATTTGCGCCGCTGCACCATTGTCTGCAACTAATAGCTTTTTTGTACTAACACCTATGGACTTGAGTGAGCGGCATTTTTTGCATTCACAGGGCTTCCAGTCGCCATGTGAACCGATCAGTACCCTCGCCCGGGGGGCCCCGATTGGAGTGAGGTACGGTGCGCAGCACTGTTTCTCATTTATTTAGACGCCACAGCCGCTACCACCACAGCATCTAAGGGGTTAAACAGCGCGGGATGGCGTGGTGCGAACCCACTACATAGCACCATAGCGACCCTCGGATGCAAGTTTACCTCCAGGGTCCCTAAGGGGTTAAGGAAAATTGGTGATGGAGGGTTTTAACCGCAGGACAGAGAGCTACAGAGCTTCAGTCTCCCTCTTTTTCTTAAGACTGTGGGCAGTCCTGGAGCTCCAGGCTCCCACTTCCTGTTCAGGCTCTGGGCAGCTCTACAACTTCAGACTCACACTTCCTGTCCAGGCTGTGGGTGGTTATACGGCAATGACTGATAGTTCCTATTAGATGGGCATTAGTGATGGAGGAGTTTTATCAGCAGAGCACAAGGCTACTGAGTGCTAAAGTTTGTCAGTAAGAAAAATAAACAAGCTTTTATGTAATAATAAAAAGTATAAATAATAGCACCATATATTACTCATATAATAGTGATATATACCCTAAAAGGTACCATATTCTGGCACCTGAGTGGGACCCTCAACCTACGCCCTATTTACTGCCCAGAGAAGTCATCTGCATTTTTTTCATCCAGCAAACAAACATAACTTGTAGTATATAATATTTTACAACAGGATAAGGGCCACTCTATACCTTTATCATAGTATACATAGGAGCTATATATTGCAGGTATACTATACATTGAATGTACATGTACAGCAGAATAATGACACCAGGAACAACAGTTGTACATCGCTAAGCAAAGCAAAATCAGAACAGCAATGTATTTGGTAAAAGTCTTTATTTACCTTTGCCTACGTGTTCAAAGCTAATCAATATGGTGGAAATACCCCTTTCGCTTGTACTGTATGTCTGACTAAAACAATGAAATAAAAAAACAAGAAACCTCAACATTTTTGAACATAAAAGCAATTTACTAAATATATTCTGCCCCGTCCTTCGACAGTTATCAAAGTGTTATAAAAAAAAAGTCATAAAAAAAACAGTTGTAAAAAAAACTATGAGGAGTCCTAAATGTAAGGGTACAGTATATTCACATGGTGTAATTGCGATGCGTATTTCGTTGTGTAATTGTGCTGCCGTACGCCCCGCAATTACGGTAGTTCACAGCTCTCATAGTGAGCTAAGAATTACCTCTGTCTTCCCCTCCGCGTATTGAACGCCAGGTGAAAGAAATGACAGGTCACTTCTTCCCGCATTTACGCAACGGGGATAATAGAAGTGAATGGGGCCGCCCCCCTCTGTGCTTTAGAAGTACATGTTGATCAGCGCATACTTCTAAAACACCTGCCGTATTGCGGCGCGTACAGTACGCACCACAATATGCTGTGTGAACATACCCTAATGATTTACTCATGTTATACGCCATTTTACAGCACAAAATAAGTAAAGTGAGATGTAAGGAAGAGGAAAGGGTGAAATATTTAGTTATTTACTTAAATTTTTTTTTTTAATTTGAGCAGCATTTAAGAACTTTTGTGCAACTTGTTCCATTTTCACTTTCTTGTTAAAGGTGTTATCCATGTTAATAAAACATGGGGTTTATGGAACCCTGCCCTCTTGGTGTCCCAGTTTGTCGGGGTCTCCGGGAAGAAATGGAAGGGTTGTCAAGTATGGAAGATAAAATGATTATATATGGCACAGACTAGCTATGGGTCCTGCTACACATTTCACTTTGGGGCCCAATTCAGTTTATGACCCTGCCTCTTGCGTAGCCCATCTTATGGCTACTGTGTTTTCAAAATACAGAATGTGGCCTCAGCGACTATCTTTGGGGGCCACTCTCTTAGGACAAGAAGCATTAACACAGGGACAGACACAGATGGTAGAGGACCCCTGTGCAGGAACAGTATATGGTACGCTTATTAAGGAATATCTCATTATACACCAGTCCTTGTTACCTATAAAATATAATTGTACATACAACCAAATACTAGGAAGGTGCTTTATAAACAGTGGGGCCCCCTGTCTAGTGGGGCAGCTGCAGGACTGCTAGGACAACCTCTGCATCGGTATAGCTTGCTAATTTTATTTATATATATATATATATACATATATATGTCTATCAGGGTGGAACCATCTAAGTTAAATAAGAGGCTATATGAGTGGAATGCTTAGGTGTCAATCAAGTCGTTCCGCTCTTTTTTTTTTTTTGTTTGTTTTTAGGATCAGTATTGAATGCTTATACTGATCCTAAAAACAAACAAAAAAAAAAAAAAGAGAGGAACGACTTGATTGACACCTAAGCATTCCACTCATATAGCCTCTTATTTAACTTAGATGGTTCCACCCTGATAGACAGACTCAAGTTGCAATCACAGACTTCTACACATCATTTTCTGTGACTGACATACGTTCCCAGCAATCACTGACATCCTTATATCGGACCAGCCAACAGAAAGAAAGCACGTATCAGATACTCACTCACAGAACTAGATAGAATTGTGCCGCCAGTTTTACCTATTTAAGATGTGTGTTTGTTATGATGGTATAGACTTCTGAGGAAGCGAGGGTATACCCCGCGAAACGCGTAAAGTTCTTTGCTTTTAGTTCTTGTTTTTTAAAATGCATTGTGGTAAGAACCCATAGTGCTTTTATTAATAAAGGCAACTAATTCTTTATTCCCGAAAGGGTCATTTGGACTTTTTGGCAAGTGCGCCGGATCTCAGCCTTATCGCTTAGGCTTTTTACTATATATATATATATATATATATATTATAATATATATAATATATATATATATATATATATATATATATATATAAAATATAAAATTAGCTACTAGACAGGGGGCCCCACTGACTATAAAGCACCTTCCTAGTATTTGATTGCATGTAGAATTATATGTACATGTGATGTATGTAAGAGAGAGTGAAGTGATAGCAATATAAGTAATATCACAGTGTGGCTGCATACATGACTCTAAACACTAGGGGGCAATAGAGTTCCACTAGTGACTGCAGGTGAATATTGCGGCTTGGTCGAAGTGCTGTTTAAAGTTTTGTGGATTTGTCTGTAGAGGGACTTGTTGTGTATATTTGTTCAGATTCTATGGTTCCAGATTACTGGCCGAGATAGTTACAAAAATGAAAAATAATCACTAACTGCATGTACCGATTATAAAAAACCTATATAGACCTGTATAGACTTAGTGCTTCTCACAGTAGGGTGTTTGCTGCATTGTACTGTTGTAGGACATCATCCTATATCTGCAGCACAAATCTCTCTACTGTTCTCACAATGGGCAACATGTATGAACTTGGCGCCGACTCGCCAGTTCCAATGGGCTTTTTCTTAGCGTAGAAGTGCCCGAATGCATGAAAGTGTCGTATGTGGGTTCCTAGATTTGGTGTATGGTATACTTTACATAGCATATTTTTAGCACATTCAAAAGTGCCGTGTATGGCGCAAAATGTGCCAATTTTTGGCGAACGACTGTTCATACATCTATACATCAAAGCACGCCAGAAAAGTGGTGCAGCCCCTTTCATACATGTCACACAATGCCTCTGTGTATGTCTCTGTTCACATTTGCAATGTATACCAGTTATTAAACAAGAATAGCACCTTCTGCAGCACTATTTTTGCTGTGAAAAATCACTGCATTCTTTAAAGTCATTGTGGTCCTTCAGTATCCACTTGGATCTAATGAAAAGAGGATCACAGCAGTGATGGCTCCATTTTTTACAAAATCCATTCCACTAATGTGCACAAAGCCTTTGAGACACAGCTGTTCACAGGCGATTGTGTGGACTGAAGCCACAAGATGCCCACTGTTAGCAGTAAATGTCCCTTATATCTATTGCTTTGCATCTGAATAAGAAAAACCCTTGTTTTTCATAATCCTATAAGTGTTGAGGTTGTCAGATCAAAGGTCATCTGAGAAGATGTTACAGAAACGAAGGATTTGAAGAGATGTTGTCAGAATTAGGGTTATCTGTAGGGAGGTTGTCAGATACAAGAGCATCTGAGGAGATGTTTCAGAAATGAAAGAATTTCAAGAGAAGGTGTTGGATACAAGGCTATCTGCAAAGATGTTTCAGAAGAAAGAACATTTAAAGGAAAGTGTGAAGAGAGTGTGTGAGATATCAGGTTATCTGAAGAGAGGATGTGAGATACAAGGTTATCTAAAGAAAGGTTGTAAGGTACCATGTTATCTGAAGAGATGATGAGAGATACAGGGTTATCTGAAGAGAAGATGTGAGATACAGGGTTATCTTAAGAGAGGATGTAATTTTACCAGTTTTTTCTGAAGAGGATTTAAGATACAGGGTTATCTGAAGAAGGTGTAAGATACAGGTTATCTGAAGAGAGGATGTAGATACCCGGGGTTTTCTGAAGAGAGGATGTAAGAATACCAGGTTATCTGAAGAGAGAAAGTGGGATACAGGGGTTTTCTGAAGGAGAGAATGTGAGATACAAGGTTATCTAAAGAAGGATGTAAGATTCCAGTTATCTGAAAGAGCATGTAAGATATCAGGTTATCTGAAGAGAGGATGTAAAATACAGGGGTTTTCTGAAGAGAGGAGTGTGATACCAGGTTATCTGAAGAGAGGATGTGAGATACAGGGTTATCTGAAGAGAGGATGTAAGATACAGGGGTTAAACTTATGTAAGATACAGGGTTATCTGAAGAGAGGATGTAAGATACGGGTTATTTTGAAGAGAGGATGGAGATACGGGTTGGCTGAAGAGAGGATGTAAAGATACCATGTTATCTGAAGAGAGGATGTAAGATATCAGGTTATCTGAAGAGAGCATGTAAGATATTTAGGTTATCTGAAGCAGAGGATGTAGATACCGGGTTATCTGAAGAGAGGATGTAAGATACCGGGTTATCTGAAGAGAGGATGTAAGATACCAGGTTATCTGAAGAGATGATGTGAGACACAAGGTTATCTGAAGAGATGATGTGAGACACAAGGTTATCTGAAGAGAAGAAGTAAGATACCGGGTTATCTAAAGAGATGATGTGAGATACCATGTTATCTGAAGAGAGGATGTAAGATACAAGTTTATCTGAAGAGAGAACATAAGATAACAGGTAATCTGAAAGAGAAGAAGTAAGATACCAGGGTTAAACTGAAGAGAAGTAAGATAACCGGGTTATCAAAGAGATGATGTGAGATACCGGGTTATCTAAAGAGATGATGTGAGATACCAGGTTATCTGAAGAGAGGATGTAAGATACAAAATTTATCTGAAGAGAAAAACATAAGATACCAGGTTATCTGAAGAGAAGAAGTAAGATACCAGGTTACTGAAGAGAAAGAAGAAACCGGTTATCTAAAGAATGATGTGAGATACCAGGTTATCTGAAGAAAATGTTAGTGAATACAAGGTTATCTGAAGAGAGGATGTAAGATACAAGTTTACTGAAGAGAGAACATAAGATACCAGGTTATCTCAAGAGAAGATGTAAGATACAAGGTTATCTGAAGAGAGGATGTAAGATACAGGGTTATCTGAAGAGAGGATGTAAGATACAGTGTTATCTGAAGAGAGGATGTATGATATAAGGTTATCTGAAGAGAGAATGTGAGATACCAGGTTATCTGAAGAAAATTTATGTTGATACAAAGGTTATCTGAAGAGAGAACATAAGATACCAGGTTATCTCAAGAGAAAATGTAAGATACAAGGTTATCTGAAGAGACAATGTAGGATACCCGGGTTTATCTGAAGAGAAATGTAAGATACAAGGTTATCTGAAGAGAAGATGTAAGATACAGGTTATCTAACAGAGGATGTAATATACAGGTTTTTCTGAAGAGAGGATGTAAGATACAGGGTTATCCTGAAGAGAGATGTAAGATACAGGGTTATCTGAAAGAGGGTGTAAGATACAGGGTTATCTCAAGAGAGGATGTAAGATACCAGGTTATCTGAAGAGAAGATGTGAGATACAGGGTTATCTGAAGAGAGAATGTGAGATACAAGGTTATCTGAAGAGAGGATGTAAGATACAGGGTTATCTGAAGAGATGATGAGAGATACAGGGTTATCTGAAGAGAAGATGTAAGATACAGGGTTATCTTAAGAGAGGATGTAATATACCAGGTTATCTGAAGAGAGGATGTAAGATACAGGGTTATCTGAAGAGAGGATGTAAGATACAGGGTTATCTGAAGAGAGGATGTAAGATACAGGGTTATCTCAAGAGAGGATGTAAGATACAGGGTTATCTCAAGAGAGGATGTAAGATACAGGGTTATCTGAAGAGAGGATGTAAGATATCAGGTTATCTGAAGAGAGCATGTAAGATATCAGGTTATCTGAAGAGAAGATGTGGGATACAGGGTTATCTGAAGAGAGAATGTGAGATACAAGGTTATCTAAAGAGAGGATGTAAGATATCAGGTTATCTGAAGAGAGCATGTAAGATATCAGGTTATCTGAAGAGAGGATGTAAGATACAGGGTTATCTGAAGAGAGGATGTGTGATACAAGGTTATCTGAAGAGAGAATGTGAGATACAAGGTTATCTGAAGAGAGGATGTAAGATACAGGGTTATCTTATGTAAGATACAGGGTTATCTGAAGAGAGGATGTGAGATACAGGGTTATCTGAAGAGAGGATGTGAGATACAGGGTTGGCTGAAGAGAGGATGTAAGATACCAGGTTATCTGAAGAGAGGATGTAAGATATCAGGTTATCTGAAGAGAGCATGTAAGATACCTGGTTATCTGAAGAGAGGATGTAAGATACCTGGTTATCTGAAGAGAGGATGTAAGATACCGGGTTATCTGAAGAGAGGATGTAAGATACCAGGTTATCTGAAGAGATGATGTGAGACACAAGGTTATCTGAAGAGATGATGTGAGACACAAGGTTATCTGAAGAGAAGACGTAAGATACCGGGTTATCTAAAGAGATGATGTGAGATACCATGTTATCTGAAGAGAGGATGTAAGATACAAGTTTATCTGAAGAGAGAACATAAGATACCAGGTTATCTGAAGAGAAGAAGTAAGAACCAGGTATCTGAATAGAAGTAAGATACCTGGTTATCTAAAGAGATGATGTGAGATACCGGGTTATCTAAAGAGATGATGTGAGATACCAGGTTATCTGAAGAGAGGATGTAAGATACAAGTTTATCTGAAGAGAGAACATAAGATACCAGGTTATCTGAAGAGAAGAAGTAAGATACCAGGTTATCTGAAGAGAAGAAGTAAGATACCGTGTTATCTAAAGAGATCATGTGAGATACCAGGTTATCTGAAGAGATGATGTGAGATACAAGGTTATCTGAAGAGAGGATGTAAGATACAAGTTTATCTGAAGAGAGAACATAAGATACCAGGTTATCTCAAGAGAAGATGTAAGATACAAGGTTATCTGAAAAAGAGGATGTAAATACAGGGTTACCGAAAGAGGAAGTAAGATACATGTACTGAAGAGAGGATGTATGATATAAGTTATCTGAAGAGAAAAAAGTGAGATAACCCCGTTATCTGAAAGATATGTGAGATACAAGGTTATCTGAAGAGAGAACATAAGATACCAGGTTATCTCAAGAGAAGATGTAAGATACAAGGTTATCTGAAGAGACAATGTAGGATACAGGGTTATCTGAAGAGAAGATGTAAGATACAAGGTTATCTGAAGAGAAGATGTAAGATACAGGGTTATCTTAAGAGAGGATGTAATATACCCGGTTATCTGAAGAGAGGATGTAAGATACAGGGTTATCTGAAGAGAGGATGTAAGATACAGGGTTATCTGAAGAGAGGATGTAAGATACAGGGTTATCTGAAGAGAGGATGTAAGATACCAGGTTATCTGAAGAGAAGATGTTAGATACAGGGTTATCTGAAGAGAGAATGTGAGATACAAGGTTATCTAAAGAGAGGATGTAAGATATCAGGTTATCTGAAGAGAGCATGTAAGATATCAGGTTATCTGAAGAGAGGATGTAAGATACAGGGTTATCTGAAGAGAGGATGTGTGATACAAGGTTATCTGAAGAGAGAATGTGAGATACAAGGTTATCTGAAGAGAGGATGTAAGATACAGGGTTATCTTATGTAAGATACAGGGTTATCTGAAGAGAGGATGTGAGATACAGGGTTATCTGAAGAGAGGATGTGAGATACAGGGTTGGCTGAAGAGAGGATGTAAGATACCAGGTTATCTGAAGAGAGGATGTAAGATATCAGGTTATCTGAAGAGAGCATGTAAGATATCAGGTTATCTGAAGAGGGGATGTAAGATACCGGGTTATCTGAAGAGAGGATGTAAGATACAGGGTTATCTGAAGAGAGGATGTAAGATACCGGGTTATCTGAAGAGAGGATGTAAGATACCAGGGTTAAACTGAAGAGATGATGTGAACACAATTATCTGAAGAAGATGAGTGAGACACAAGGGTTTTCTGAA
Organism: Phyllomedusa bahiana; assembly: GCA_025379985.1. Lineage (NCBI taxonomy): Eukaryota > Metazoa > Chordata > Amphibia > Anura > Hylidae > Phyllomedusa > Phyllomedusa bahiana. Next base: position 135,119 of record JAODAL010004268.1, read on the forward strand.
GAGAAGAAGTAAGATACCGGGGTTTTCTAAAGAGATTATTGAGATACCATGTTATCTGAAGAGAGGGTGTAAATTACAAGTTTATCTGAAGAGAGAACATCAGATACCAGGGTACCTGAAGAGAAGACGTAAGATACCAGGGTATCTGAAGAGCAGTAAGATACCGGGTTATCTAAAGAGATGATGTGAAAATACCGGGTTATCTAAAGAGATGAGTTTAGATACCAGGTTATCGAAGAAGGATGTAAGATACAAGTTTATCTGAAGAGAGAACATAAGATACCAGGTTATCTGAAGAGAAGAAGTAAGATACCAGGGTTAAACTAAGAGAAGAAATAGATACCCGGGGTTATCTAAAGAGATGATGTGAGATACCAGGTTATCTGAAGAGATCATGTGAGATACAAGGTTATCTGAAGAGAGGATGTAAGATATAAGTTTATCTGAAGAGAGAACATAAGATACTAGGTTATCTCAAGAGAAGATGTAAGATACAAGGTTATCTGAAGAGAGGATGTAAGAAACAGGGTTATCTGAAGAGAGGATGTAAGATACAGGGTTATCTGAAGAGAGGATGTATGATATAAGGTTATCTGAAGAGAGAATGTGAGATACCAGGTTATCTGAAGAGATGATGTGAGATACACGGTTATCTGAAGAGAGAACATAAGATACCAGGTTATCTCAAGAGAAGATGTAAGATACAAGGTTATCTGAAGAGACAATGTAGGATACAGGGTTATCTGAAGAGAAGATGTAAGATACAAGGTTATCTGAAGAGAGGATGTAATTACCCGGGGATCTTAAGAGAGGATGTAATATACCAGGTTATCTGAAGAGAGGATGTAAGATACAGGGTTATCTGAAGAGAGGATGTAAGATACAGGGTTATCTGAAGAGAGGATGTAAGATACAGGGTTATCTCAAGAGAGGATGTAAGATACAGGGTTATCTCAAGAGAGGATGTAAGATACAGGGTTATCTGAAGAGAGGATGTAAGATATAGGGTTATCTCAAGAGAGGATGTAAGATACAGGGTTATCTGAAGAGAGGATGTAAGATACCAGGTTATCTGAAGAGAAGATGTGAGATACAGGGGTTTTCTGAAGAGAAAGTGAGATACAAGGTTATCTAAAGAGAGGATGTAAGATATAAGGTTATCTGAAGAGAGCATGTAAGATATCAGGTTATCTGAAGAGAGGATGTAAGATACAGGGTTATCTGAAGAGAGGATGTGTGATACAAGGTTATCTGAAGAGAGAATGTGAGATACAAGGTTATCTGAAGAGAGGATGTAAGATACAGGGTTATCTTATGTAAGATACAGGGTTATCTGAAGAGAGGATGTGAGATACAGGGTTATCTGAAGAGAGGATGTTAGATACAGGGTTGGCTGAAGAGAGGATGTAAGATACCAGGTTATCTGAAGAGATGATGTAAGATATCAGGTTATCTGAAGAGAGCATGTAAGAGATCAGGTTATCTGAAGAGAGGATGTAAGATACCGGGTTATCTGAAGAGAGGATGTAAGATACCGGGTTATCTGAAGAGAGGATGTAAGATACCGGGTTATCTGAAAGAGATGATGTGAGACACAAGGTTATCTGAAGAGATGATGTGAGACACAAGGTTATCTGAAGAGAAGACGTAAGATACCGGGTTATCTAAAGAGATGATGTGAGATACCGGGTTATCTAAAGAGATGATGTGAGATACCAGGTTATCTGAAAAAGAGGATGTAAGATACAAGTTTATCTGAAGAGAGAAAAAGATACCAGGTTATCTGAAGAGAAGAAGTAAAATACCAGGTTATCTGAAGAGAAGAAGTAAGATACCGTGTTTATCTAAAGAGATCATTGAGATACCAGGTTATCTGAAGAAGATGATGTTTAGATACAAGGTTATCTGAAAAGAGATGTAAGATACAAGTTTATCTGAAGAGAGAACATAAGATACCAGGTTATCTGAAGAGAAGAAGTAAGATACAAGGGTTTTTCTAAAGAGGGTGTAAGTACAGGGGTTTTTGAAGAGAGGAGTAAGATACATGTTTTTCTGAAGGAGAGGATGAAAAATAAGGTTATCTGAAGAGAGAATTGAGATCCAGGTTATTTTGAAGAAGAGTAGATACAAGGTTATCGAAGAGAGAACATAAGATACCAGTTATCTCAAGAGAAATGTAAATACAAGGTTATCCGAAGAGACAAATAGGATACAGGGTTATCTAAAGAAGATGTAAATACAAGGTTTTCTAAAGAAGAGAAATACAGGTTTTTTCTTAAGAAGGGTGTAATATCCCAGTTTTTTTTAAAGAGGATTAAGATACAGGGTTATCTGAAGAAGGGTGTAAGAACAGGGGTTATCTAAAGAGGATTAAGATACAGGGTTATCCAAAGAGGATGAAGATACAGGGTTATTTTCAAGAGAGGATGTAAATACAGGGAACTGAAGAGAGGATGTAAGATACAGGTTATCTGAAGAGAGATTAAGAACAGTTATTGAAGGGAAGAAAGTAGATACCCGGGTTTTTCTGAAAGAGAAATTAATCAATTATCTAAAGAGAGGAATAAAAATTTAAAAGGTTATCAAAGAGATGTAAAAATCAGGGGTTTTCTAAGAAGGATGTAAGATACAGGGGTTATCTGAAGAGAGGGGTGTGATACAAAGGGTTATCTGAAGAGAAATGTGGAAAACAAGGTTTTCTGAAGAGAAAGGGATTTTTAAAAAACAGGGTTTTTCTATGTAAGCAGGTTACGAAGAGAGGGGTAAAATACCGGGTTATCTGAAGAGAGGATGTAGATACAGGTTTCGAAGAGAGATGTAGAACCCGGGTTAAACTGAAAAGAGATGTGAAACCCAAAATTATCGGGAAAAAGAATAAATCCCGGGGTTATCTAAAAAGAGAAAGTAAAAACCGTTATCTGAAAAGGGTGTTAAGATACGTTTTTCTGAAGAGAAAAAAACCAGGTTTTTTTTGAAGAGAAAAATTTTAAACCCAGGTTACGAAGAGAAGTAAGATACCCGGGGTTTTCTAAAGAGATGAGGGAGATACCGGTTACTAAAGAATGAGTGAGATACCAGTTTTTCTGAAAGAGGGTGTAAGATCAAGTTTTTTCTGAAAGAGAACATAAATACCAGGTTATCGAAAGAGAAAAGTAAGATACCAGGTTAAACGAAGAGAAGAAGTAAGAACCGGTTATCAAAAGAGATAGTGAGATACCAGGTTATCTGAAGAGTGATGTGAATACAAGGTTTTCAAGAAGGATGTAAAATAAAATTTTCTAAGAAGAACATAAATCCAGGTTATCTCAGAGAAGATTTTAAAAAACAAGTTTTTCTGAAGAAGGATTAAAAACAGGGTTATCTGAAGAGAGGATGTAAATACAGTTTATCTGAAGAGGGGATGTATTATAAGGTTATCTGAAGAGAGAATGTAGATACCAGGTTATTTGAAGAATATGTGAGATACAAGGTTATCTGAAGAGAGAACATAAATACCAGGTTATCTCAAGAGAAGATGTAAGATACAAGGTTATCTGAAGAGACAATGTAAGATACAGTGTTATCTGAAGAGAAGATGTAAGATACAAGGTTATCTGAAGAGACAATGTAGGATACAGGGTTATCTGAAGAGAAGATGTAAGATACAAGGTTATCTGAAGAGAGAATGTGAGATACCAGGTTATCTGAAGAGAAGATGTAAGATGCAGGGTTATCTGAAGAGAGGATGTAAGATACAGGGTTATCTGAAGAGAGGATGTGAGATACAGGGTTATCTGAAGAGAGGATGTGAGATACAGTGTTATCTGAAGAGAGGATGTTTGATATAAGGTTATCTGAAGAGAGGATGTAAGATACAGTGTTATCTGAAGAGAGGATGTTTGATATAAGGTTATCTGAAGAGAGAATGTGAGATACCAGGTTATTTGAAGAGAAGATATGAGATACAAGGTTATCTGAAGAGAGGATATGAGATACAGGGTTATCTGAAGGGATATAACAGATGCAAATAACTAATGATCAAAAGCCCACACATCCATCCACTAGGGGAACAACTGAATGATAAAAAACTGAATAAGTACCAATTCACACCAGTATGCAAAAAAGCCACAGTATAATACATGGGGAGACTGCACAAATGCAAAAATACTGATAAGACAACCACTCACACACCTTCTATGCACTAGGGGAGTGGTTGATGGTATTATAATTTCATATAGATAAGGCAATACAAATGGTGCCATTTATGCAGATACGTGTGGTGTACCATGCTGTCTTACAACCTATGATGCCTCTACTAGTTGATTGTGCGGGCTGCCCAGCACTTTTTGGGTGTCCAACACAAAATTGTGACAACCTCTGCTCCCCAGTATTTAGGGCAAAAAAATGACATACTGGAAAAATATAAAATATGAGGTATTAGTTGATACAGTGGCCACTATACGCAAGGCCGGAAACCATGTAAAGGTTACTCGTATCTTGAGAGTCCTACACTAACTATTTACAAAAAAAATCACAGAAAAATGGGACATTTTTTACTTAAAAACACAACCTCAAGACCAATGGCTGGACAACACACGGAACCCAGTAAGAGGCAACACAAGCCCCTGTGCTACTTGGAAGAGATATAACCAGTGCAGATTATCTGAAGAGAGGATGTGAGATTCAAGGTTATCTGAAGAGAGGTTGTCAGGTGTAGGTTTATCTGATGAAAAGTTGTCAGATCCAGGTTATCTGAAATAAATATAATAAAGACAGAGTTACCTGCAGAGATGTGGTCAGATATACAATGGAATCTGAAGAGATGTTTAAAAAAGAACATCATCTTAAGAGAAGTTGTCAGACACAAGGGCATCTGAAGAGAGGTTGTCAAATATGAGGGTAACTTAAAAGTGGTCAATCACAGGTTCATCAAATTAGGGGTTGTCAGAAACAGTATCAAATCAAGAGCACTTGTTAGATATAAGGCATCTGAATAGAGGTTGTAAAATGTCAAATACAGGGTTGTCTGAAGAGAAGTTGTCAGATACAAGGCCATTGAAAGAGTGCTTGTTAGATTTAGGGTTATGTGAAGAGAAGTTGTCAGATCTAGGTTATGTGACAGGAGGTTATCAGATACAAGGTTAGCTGAAAAGAGGTTGTTAGATACAAAGGGAATCTAAAGAGATGTTTCAGAAACCAGGTCACCTGAAGATAGGTTGTCAGATACAAGGGCATCTGATGAGTACTTATCAAAAACAAGGGCATCCCAAGTGAGGTTGTCTGATGGGAGGGCAATTGAAAAGTGGTTGTCAAACACAGGTTTATCATATGAGAGGTTGTCAGATACAATATTACCTAAAGAGAATTTGTATGATACAAGGGCATCTGAAAAAAATTATTCAGAGCATCTGAGGAGAGGTTCTCTGATAGGAGAGCATGTGAAGAGAGTTTACCAGATACAAAGGCAACTGAAGAAAGGTTGTAATATACAAAGTTTATAACAATAGGGGTACTTGAAAGGAGGTTGTCGGATACAAGGTAATTTAAAGATAGGCTGTGAGATATGAGGTCACCTTGTGAGAGGTTGTCAAGAGCAAGGTCATCTGAAGAAGTGTTTCCAGGTACAAGGTCATTAGAGATATAAAATCACCTCAAGACTGTTTGACATATACTTTGTCAGAACTGCTTATTATTTATTTTTTTGCTTTCACCCCATCAGTTTAGCCTGCAGGTATATTGTATACTGTATGTTAGTTCTGATAAATGCCTGGCCAGAGCCGGGACATACAGGGTTACAGTTTTCTCCAAATCTGTCCCTCCCGGGGAGGGTTTGGTCATCACCAGGCTTTGTTATAACTGGAGTAGCTGTCACATGTTATCGCTGCAGATGTGGATGGATGAAGACTGGCACTCACTTGGCTGAGGGTCAATGGCTTTGACTTGATTTCTGCCTCGGATTGAATGTGTCTCTTCTGGCTCTGGAAAGAAAGTTTCGTGCAAACTCACATTTTTCTGGCTGCAGCGTTACATTCTGATAGGCGTTTTGTCAATGTTTATATAGCTCAGACAGTTAATCCTATTCCCCAGCAAGAAGTTCACGTTCCTGATGCTGGGTCTGGTACCCTAATCTGCCCATAAGAACATGTGGAAAATAGTACATAGAAATACCACTGACCTCAGGGGACCTCATGAAGGAGCGAAAAGCTTTACACTACCTGGACCCTCGCTGTGCGCCTGACTGCACAGGGCCGACTCCATTGATCTAGGAAGGAGTCATCTGCAGGACATAGACTGCACCTTCTATGGCTTCAGTCACTAGAAGATTATAATACTGTACTTGTTTTAGTTTTTGCATAATTATGTTAAGACGTTTGAAAAACTGAATGTATAGCATGATGGGTATGAACGCTTTCACAACCCATATCCTAAAACATAAAACGACAAATGAAATATCTCTGTAAAAAGTCTTGACTAAACTTGTTTTGCGCCTACAGCTTCTATGTATACCTTTGTGTTTTGATGGTTACTTCTAATGTCTGTCATGTAAAACTCCCCTCAAAAGACAAGGGGACACTCCGTCCATCTGGTGAAGCAAAGATTCCATCTCCAGAGGAGAAAACCCTTCTTGACTTTGTTAATCTGGCCCCACCAAAAACGGTGAGGGCTTAGAAAGTCTTAGGGCCCGTTTACACAGCAATGGACAATTACCGGTCGGTTTATGCGACCGGTATTTGTCCTGTTTAAGTGCTGACCCCATGGCCGCAGGGGGGACGGCTTTTCTCCATGATTAGCGGAGAAAAACCGTCCCCCTTCACATTGACATGCACATATTCTGTCAGAAAACCGGACGGAAGATTGTGCAACCACAATGTTTTTCCAGCAGTCCCCACTGCACAGGTTTTCCATAGAGCCCCATTGGGCTCGTTTGCGGCCGGTTTTTCAGACGATCTGCAAAACCACAAACCGTCTGAAAAGCCGGCCGCAAACCCGTGCCGTGGGGACATGCCATTAGATAACTACTTACTACTAAAAAATATTAATATTTATGTAGCCAGATAAAATATCTAGATCCAGACTGATGGCAATTTTAGGATCAGGAATGAAATATTCCTTTAGGGCAGATTGATTCTTGCATTTGGTTCCAAGTCTTCATCAGTAGGAGGAAACAAAGCTTAAAAATTCCCTATCCACCTCCCTTCATCCACATTTTCCCCACCCTTGGTTCAACTGACCTTGTAAAAAAAATTCGGGCCCAGGACATGCTAAACTGGATTTCTTTACTTTGTCCCTAGCACATAACCTGACTGTAACCCTAATTCTAAATTGGGGTTAAGGATTTGTAGGCCTCTTTAGATTTAACTTATATCTCTGTGGTGCTTTCAGGTCCATCGGCAGCAGCACTCCAATGTCACTTGCGCTCTGACGTCACTTCTGGCCTAATGTGCCATGGGAATAAAAAATAAGGGAACATAAGTAACGTTAGAGTAACTGCGACACTGGAGCCGGAAGCTCTGCGGAGAGGCAAATTAATTTAGATTTCTTTATAGGTTTTCTTTTATTCCAGTTACCTTTCCACACACAATTCTCAAACAACTCAAATGCAAAGAATGATCAGGGTAGTGGGTTGTCCCCAAAAAGAGGTAAGTAAACTCTAAAAAGGCCTAAAAAGTCTAACCCCACTTAGAGTTCAAGATATGGCTATGGTTAAAAGAGCCTGGATTCGGATTAAATTTTAATTGACCCAATTCTGAAGCGCAGTACTAGCTACAGTAGTCTGAGCTCACAGTCCAGGCATGGACAAAACCATTGGTGCAACCTGTGTAGCTTCACAGAGGTCCAATAGGCAAGGGGGCTCATCTGCTGTCACTGCACATTGGCAATTTCTACTGTCTACTAGATTGCATGCAAGAGCTTGAGCTAATGAATTTTACAGCTCACACTTACTGGTAACCTTTGCCAGTGAAACATAAGGTGGTGTTCTATAATACTGGATGCAAAGATGGGGGAGCAGGGGGGGGCGGCAATGAATGGACCATAGACTTGCCATTGTCTGCGGGCTTTTAATCGCCGCTGCATTTTACATGTCCAATTTCTTATACCTAGCGCCTTACAATATGATTGTATTGTATGCACGGGGGCTCGACGCGTAATCCATAGCTCTCTGAGAGAGCTATGAATTACCGCAATTACGGCGTGTATTTTGCCACATAAGAAGCGCAATACGCGGCGAAATACGCACCGAAATACACATTTTAAGCCGTGTACATACCCCTAGGTTGTATCCTGTCAATATGCCATAAATGTCTAAGATGGGAACATTCTTTCAATGTGAAAGTTTGTTTTCATACATCCTTCTAGATAAGTCTGGCTTATAGATGCAGCAAAGTTTACCTTGACAGTGATTTCTTATTTCCCCATATAACTGCTTTCAGATAACAACAAAAGCCATGAAAAGCATTGAAAAAGTTAACATCACATTCTGTGCCACAACATCGTAGTGCAAAACTCTAGCAAGTTTATTTTTGCTAATTCTGTAACAGAAAAGGGTTACATCGTTCTTGGTATAAGGGCAAGTGATGAAATCTTGTAAGGATAACTGGTGGAGAGGTATGGTAAATTAGCCACCCTGAGTGATTTCAGGGAGTGAGGGGTAGGTTAAGGATCTTGGCCAGTGGAGAACAGTGAACTAGGTAATGTTATCATCCAGTGAGTGGGCCAGTTGAAGGAGTTAATGTAAGAATCCCTGGTGGAGGAGTAATGGTAGCATCCATAGTGATCTAGGGCAGTGAAGGTGTTAATGTAAGGATCCCTGGTGGAGGGCAGTGGAGGGGTAATGTAAGCATCCATGGTGATCCATGGCAATGAAGGGGTTAATGTAAGGATCCCTGGTGGAGGAGTAATGTTAGCATCCCTAGTGATCTAGGGCAGTGAGGGCGTTAATGTAAGGATACCTGATGGAGGTCAGTGGAGGAGTAATGTTAGCATTCCTGATGATCTAGGGTAGTAATGGGGTTAATGTAAGGATCTCTGGTGGAGGGGTAATGTAAGCATCCATGGTGATCCATGGCAATGAAGGGGTTAATGTAAGGATAACTGGTGGAGAGGTAAAGTTAACATCCCTGGTGATCTAGGGTAGTGAAGGGGTTAATGTAGCATCCCTGGTGATTCAGGGTAGTGAAGGGGTTAATGTAAGGATACCTGATGGAAAGTAAGTTAGCATCCTTGGTGATTAGGGCAGGAAGTGAAGTGGTTTAATGTAGCATCTTGGTGATTCAGGGCAGTGAAGGGGTTAATGTAAGGAAACCTGGTGGAGAGGTAAAGTTAGCATTCCTTGTGATTCAGGGCAGTGAAGGTGTTAATGTAGCATCCTAGGTGATTCAGGGCAGTGAAGGGGTTAATGTAAGGATACCTGGTGGAGAGGTAAAGTTAGCATCCCTGGTGATTCAGGGCAGTGAAGTGGTTAATGTAGCATCCTTGGTGATTCAGGGCAGTGAAGGGGTTAATGTAAGGAAACCTGGTGGAGAGGTAAAGTTAGCATTCCTGGTGATTCAGGGCAGTGAAGGGGTTAATGTAGCATCCTTGGTGATTCAGGGCAGTGAAGGGGTTAATGTAAGGATACCTGGTGGAGAGGTAAAGTTAGCATTCCTGGTGATTCAGGACAGTGAAGGGGCCCACTGGGATTATAAGGCACAATTGCACTGGTGTGCAAACCAACCTCTGTTGTTGCATCACTGCTCTCTCCATGTCTGAGGCTTTGCTACAGTGTAGCAATGCAGGTAAAATGTATCAGCAGATGTGCAGACTGTCTAGACTGCAATCACTTGAAGCAAGTATTAGGTCTGTACTGTGGATGTAAGCAGGAATGTTCCCATTTACTGACAGCAAACATAGATCTTCCAATTGATGAGGAATGGATACACAAAGTATGTGAGAAAGTGGCAGGACTTTTTCATTATACCTTGATTAAGCTGTGTTTGGATTGAACCGGAAACCTCATATTAATACTTTTTATTCTTACACCGATCCTATGTGCTCAGTCTTTTTTGGGCCTTTTAGAAGGTCTTTCAGTCCACAGAATGTAGAATCATCAACCTGTGGAATCCGGCCGACTGCAAAATTCTCAGAATCATGTCAGCAACGCAGCACCATGGTGCAAAATAGCCACAGGCTGCTGAGCCGCTGCCAGCGACCTCCGGGCCCCCTCCCCTTCCTGCCAATATATAGATACGATTCTCAGAATAACGTCTGCTGTCCAGATGTGAACCCGTAACATTACCGTGTGTGACACCTGCGCAGAGAGACGGAGCGGTGTGAACAGACACAATCCTGTGTGAGCTGCAACCTAAACCCTGCATCTCGTCAATCCTACAACCTAGGAAGAGAGGACATATGGGATTAATCACCGTGTATGTCATATACGCCTGCCATGTTCCATAGATTTATTGTACATGCCACCTATAATTCTCTGTATATACATATATCAATAGGAATATAATTACTTGCACAAGTTTATATACAAATGGAGTTTCTGTTCTGTTTCTTTTGGTCGAGGGATGTCAGTTTTTTTTTTTTTTTAATCTAGCAAAGAATGAATAGCAAAGTGTGAAGGCTTGTCTCATGGAATATATTATATATGCTACCTACACATCATATTCTTACAGTGCACAGGCTTAGACTACGGCTATGCTTGCTTTTTAGAGCTGTGGTCTCATTTTAGCAGATGCATAGTAGTAGAGGTTGTATGGGCTGAGGAGGAGGTGTCATGGAGCCTTCTGCATCCACCAGGGTCAGATCAATAAGGGTATGTTCACATGGCGTGTTGAGTCCGTGTGAACATACGTTTTTAGATGCATCTTTGGATCCGTCTATCGAGACCCTTAAACGGAACAGATCACGCATTCTTATGTGCAATGACGAACACCCACACTGCGTTTTGGATGCGTGTTGGATGCGTTTTGGATCCGATTGCCGCTGCGTTTTTGGATGTGATTTTCGGATCCAAAACAGATCTAAAACCCTAACGGAGCATTAACATCAAAATATTAACAGGATTTTCAGCAGCTTAATAATGTTGCTTGCAAATTCATTAGGAAATGGTTCTTGTCATCCATTATGTCTAGTGATACATCACAGACATCCCTGGTGTTTATTGACGTTTATTGAGGGGATTTCTCATTAAAATGAATAGCTTTTAACATGTAGAAAAAAGTAAATGAAGTCTAAATACACTGCTTTGTTGATTTTGCTTTGTTCAGGAGATAAATAATAATTTATCACCTCTTACACAAGTTTCTTTGGTTACCGACCATCTCTCCCCACCTATCTCTGCTCTGTCTCTTATCTTTCATTGCTCCCAGCTGCTCGTCGGTCAGTTCGTTCATGGTGAGTCACTCAGTGCAGAGTCTTATCTCTAGCAATGGACTCTGTTTGCTTAACTTAATGAAAAGCTTTTACTTATTAGAATTTGGCAGCCTTGTGTACTACGTATTATGAATCTCCAACACTCATGTCAGTGTAACAGGAATGAATGACTACGATCAGCAGAGCTGACAGCCTGACCAGGATGTTTGAGTCTGAAGCTGGCTGTGGTTCTTTGAAACTGATTGCTGAGAATACCCCTTTAATACACATTCCTGGTACCTACTGTATATCCCTGGTGTCTAGTGGTTTAGGAGGCTTAAGTATATTATCTATGAGGGTGTAACGGTTTCTAGTGAGTAAAAATCTGTTCACTTGTGAGTCTGTCAGTAATAATAATAATATAATAATAATCTTTATTTCTATAGGCCGAAACATTATTCGCAGCACTTTACAAATCAAGGGTAAACCTTACCGTCATTACACTTAAAAGTACTTACAAATGAGACCAATGGTTGTGAGCGGCCCTGCTCGTGTTGAGCTTACAATCTTATTAGGGTTTATGGTTGAAAATACGGTAAGATGTGCCAAGTTTCAATGGTCCGGGCATGTTTAATAAATACGGGGGTGTGGTTTACATGAAAATTGGATGACTGCACCCAGACAGTACATCTATTATACAGATTAAGTGCATGTGAGTGCCCTAGTGCAGGGTGTGACAGATGTGTTGTGTGAAGCGTTAGGGGTTGTGGTGGGCAGACGAGAAATGTATTTTCTGGGCCCTTTAAAACTGTGGGGTTGTGAATGTGCCTGATCGCGCGCCGGGTAGCTTTTTCCAGAGAAATTGGTGCCGCACGTGTGAAAATCTTGTAGGGGGCATGGGAGGTTGGATGATGAGGAATGTAACCTGAAGACTCATCTGCAGAGCGAGGCACGGGTAGGCGGGTAGGACAGAAGACCTAGGAGGAGATGTAAAGAGTATAGGGTGGTACGTGTTACTCTACAAAAACTAATCAACAGGGCGATGGCGGATGGAAGGAGCAGCGCTATGGTTTATGTAACACTACTGGCACATTATCGGTACAATGTCCACACGTGTTAACACTTAATTCTAATCAGCCAATCTATATGGCGGCAACTCAGTTGCATTTAGGCATGTAGTGGTCAGACAACTCTCCTGCAGTTCAATACCGAGCATCATATAGGGGAAGAAAGGTGATTTGGTGGCCTTTGAACGTGGCATGGGTTGTGGTGCCAGAGAAAAAAAAAAAAAGAAAAAAAAACAAAAAAAAAAAAAAAAAAAAACAAAAAAAAAAAGAAAAAAAAAAAAAACAAAAAAAAAAAAAAAAAAAAAAAAACAAAAAAAAACAAAAAAAAAAAAAAAACAAAAAAAAAATATAAATAACACAAACAAAAAACAAAAAAAAAAAAAAAAAAAAAACCAACAAAAAAAAAAAAAAAAAAAAAAAAAACAAAAAAAAAAAAAAAAAAAAAAAAAAAAAAAAAAAAAAAAAAAAAAAAAACGGGTGGTCTGAGTATTACAGAACTGCTGATCTCCTGGGATTTTCACCACAACCATCTCTAGGGTTTACAGAGAATGGTGTTTGAAAAAAGAAAAAACATCAGTGAGCGGCTCAGTCCTGTGGGCGGAAAAATTGCTTGTTGATGCAGAGGTCAAAGGAGAAAGGGCAGGATGGTTCGAGCTTGATAGTAAGGCATCATGATCAATTAGCACCCGTTAAACCAAGGTAGGCAGAAAGGAGCATCTCCTGAACGCACATTACCGGCGAACTTTGAGGCAGATGGGCTACAGAAGGAGACAAGACAACCGGTGGCCACTCTTTCAGCTAAGAACAGGAAACTGAGGCTCCAATATGCCCCAAGTCATCGAAATTGGACAGTAGAAGATTGGAAAAAACGTAGCCTGGTCTGATGAGTCTCGATATTTCTGCTGCGACATTTCGGATGGTAGGGTCAGAATTTTGCGTCAAACATGAAGCATGGATCCATGCAGCTTTGGTATCAAACGGTTCAGGTTGGTGGTCGGTTGGTGGTCATTGGTGTGGGGATATTTTCTTGGCACTCTTGGGCCCCTTGGTACCAATTGAGCATCGTTGCAACACTTGTGGATTCTAGCCACGAAGAATTGAGGCAGTTCTGCAGGCAAAAGGGGGGGTCAACGTTACTAGCATGGAGTGACCTAATAAAGTGGCCGGTGGAGTTGTATATATATGTGTGTATAATATATATATATATATATATATTATATATATATATTTTTATTCAATACTTACACAGTTGGGATATTAGGATTCTATACAACGAGCCAAAACAAAACTTCAAGGAGATTAGAGGTGAAACTCAAGGTCAAGTTACATCGTGTCAGATCACTCCATCTATCATGTCTTTGCACAAAGTGCACTTAATAGGAAAAAAAATAAAGAACAAAGGGTTGTCTGAGTCAATAAAAAAAAAAAAAAATTACACTAATTATGTGCAAATATATAACTTCATTTATTTTAAATTATATGATATCTCTATATTATATTGTATTACATTATTACTGTTTATACTGTAAAGTGGATAACGTTTCCACTTAGAAAACAACCCTTAGGTGCCGTTTACACGGCACAGAGCAAATGCCGGTCGGATTATGCGACTGGTATTTGCTCTGTTTTGGGGCCGTTTACACGGCCGCAGGGGGATGTTTTTTCTACGCGGTTTGCGGAGGAAAGCCTTACCCCTTCGCAGTTGACCTGTTATGTTCCACCGAAAACTGGCGGAAGATTAGGTGAACACGAAAAAAAGTCCAGATGATCGACGGGGGCCGTATAAAAAGGAGGAACTTTATTTAGAATAAAGATCTGTATACAAAAGCGGCATAAACTTACAGCAATATAAAAGCAAGCAGGCAGGTTCAGAGAGACATGCAGGAACACGGTCGCTGACATGTTTTCGGCTGTAGCCCTTGAGTCGAGAATTTCGAACACGTCTCAATGTTTTCGGGACCGCAGCAGTCTAAAAAAAAACTTCCAGCAGTAAAGAAGAATCTCATGCAGTGGGGAATTAAGCAAGATTTCCATAAAGGTCCATGTAAAAGGTTGACACCCGCTTTACAGACGGCTTTCAAAACTGAAAACTATCTGTAAAACCGGGTGAAAACCTGGATTGTGGGGACATGCCCTTATTCTTACATGCGCTATAGAAGCACCTGCCTCATGATCCTGCCACACATGCCCAGAACATAAGTATCTGCTGGACATGTATGCTAGTCAGTGGTTTAATAGTATATCCTCCCTGAATGTTGTGTCACACTACTTTGTATAGTGGGACCTTTTTTTCAGGAAAGGCACGTGAAGTGATCAAAACTATAGTGTACCACTGACTATCAACCTAAAATGGCAGTCTATTGATGGGCCTATGTGCTTTTCAGCAGGCCAGACAGAACTTCTATAATATAACTTCCCTTCACCCTCCTTGAACAAAAAATCATGCTATACAAAGAAGCAGAACATGGCTTTAATAGAGAAGCAGCACACCCACCGAATTATCTCGCCTTGTCACTGCTTAGTATGAGCGACTGAGCATGTGCACTAGTTAGGAGGCTGGTGATCTGTCGTTGAAGTAGGAGCAAGGAGTGATGTTCTGGAATAAATGGCAGCACGGGACAATTTTTAACAAAATGACTCAGACAACGCCTTTAATAGAAGACGACCAAGGAGGAAATTACTGTTGAAAGCAATTCATAAAAAATTAGATTGAGTTTTCCAAAATGCACATTGACAAGTCACAAAGCTTCCGTGAGAATGTACTTTAGAAAACAAAACTGGAGCTTTCTGGCAAGTCACATCAGGTCTATGTTCACAGACATAAAAGTAAAGCATACGAAGAAAAACTTTTGTATCAACGTAAAACATAAAAGGGCTCAGGTTATTTTTAGGTCTCCCTTGCTCATCGGACGGGGTGTCTTGAATTTGGCAGGGTAAAATAAATTTTAAAGCCCAAAAGGGATTCTGGAGTGAAATTTGTTGGGGCCTTAAAGGGGCCCATCAATATTGTCCAGACCCTTTTCTTTATTTCCTTTTTCTTCAGTGTATCAGGTGAACCTCAATTCAAAAGCAATGTTTAATTTTCAGTAATCTTGTCCATGATGTGTGGACATCAGTACAGTCATGAAACAAACATAATTTTCAGCTTACCCACACTTGCCTGGGACTGCAAATCAGGTTGTGATTCACGGAATCATCAGAAACTTCAAACTGATGTAAACATATAGGGGGACATTATAACAGGGCCGCCCCAAAAGTCTGCTGTTTTTCAGCCCAAGACTAGCACTTCCCGTTCACTATATTTTTAAAGGGGTCCCCCGGGCCACTAGACTATGAACTCACATTTTTAATCTTTGTACAGAAAATCCAGGCGCATTACGGGAAAAGGGCAGACCATTTAAAGTTTTTTACCGACCCAAAATTTGGTTTTTTTTTGCCTAGAATTTTCCCTGATTTATCCCCAAAAATAGAACGTTCATCGTTTCAGGTGCATTCTACACAAAATTTTGTGCCAAAAAAAAAATAGCGGGGGGCCCCGAAAATATACTGTCGCCAATCAGACTGTGTAGATCCACATCTATTTCAGATAGGAATTTGCAGTGAATAAAAAAGGAATTTTTTATTTCCTCTTTTTTAAAAGTCAAAAAGATACAGAAACCTAGCAAATTTGGCCGACTAACCCCTTTGGGTTAAGAAACCTTGTTGAGTCCACTATATAAATCGGTGACTTGTCAACAAGGAGTGTCAAGTGCAAAACTACAAACAATACTCAGAGGAAGTAGTCCAATCCCAAAGGCCCATTTGCTGCATAAGAAAACCCCAGTGTTATAAAAGACTCCTGTTAGGTAGGTGGGGGTTGATACAAATTTTGCATTGGTTCACAGAAGTTTCAAGCTATGCTTCTGGTTTTGGGAATCTGCATACTGTTTTGGGCCTTTTGAATTATGTGTAGGAAAAGAGAGGTTAAGTAGATATCATTGATGTTTTAACCCAAAACCAGACCTTGAGAAACCTAACTGTGGCAAAAGAATAAAATAAAAATCAAAAACTTTCAAAATTAAAACGTTAGTGGAACCGGATAGCGAGGAATGTCCCCCTAATGTTTTTTCGTAAGTTTGAAGCTTTTGAGAGGGGAATCACAAACCCGATTTGCAGTCCCAGGCAAGTGTGGGTAAACATGCCAAAGAAGATTTTTTTCCCCGCAACAAAGGAAACCATACTCTCATAGAGAACTTGGGATTAGCCTCTCCCCCCACGCGTACAATGCGATCGTATTGTACGAGCGGGGAGATAAGCGACGTCAATTACACGCGCGATCGGCCGCGGGAAGAAAAGCCATGGGGCCGCGGGCGCCGCCCTCCTTTCCCCCCCCCCCCCTTTTTGATCGCGGATCCCAATGCCTGGCGTTTGCAAGCATACTGTAGTGCCTTGAAAATAGCCAAGGAGTCCCCCCTGGTTTTCACCCTTTAATCCCTGTACCATGGATTATAAAATCCAATACTACCACTACATGGCAGTGACTTATGGGTTTTGGGACCCGGGGGTCAGAAGGTTTAATCAGGCCATGAGCGAAGGCGGGCGGGTAGAGGATTTTTTTAGTCGATCACGGAAAATCAAAGGAAACAGCATAAAAATGGAGAGACAGAACAGTCCGAGGGTCAGAACCAAAGAACAGTAGACTGGAAATCACACAAAACACCAACAATGCACAACAACAAACTGGCAGGAGGTACTCTTTAAGTAGTGTGGGGTTGCTGGCCAGGAAAATATTGTTGGTGTGTGCTGACTTCTTAAATTATCAAGAACCAGCCCACACGTACCTTAAAGAGAACCTGTCACATAGTTTTTGTCCCCCTGGCTGAGGGCAGACAAGCTAGTTTCAGACCCGCTGTTTCCAGCCTGTGTCCCTTTTCTGTAAGATGTGTAGTTTTGTGTATTTAAACTCAAAACTGCATTTTTTAGCCCGAAGACATTCGAAGATCCTTCAGAGTGTCAGTTTTTTTCAAACCCCGCCCATCTAGGGCTAACCCCGCCCACCTCAACTGATAAACCTATTACTTTGAATAGGTAGAAACATGTGAATAACTGTCAGTAGGCGGAGCTAGCCTTTGGTGGGTGGAGCTAACACCTGCTCATAAATAAGATTTAAGGGGTAAATGCTCTAAAACTGCTGCATCTTACAGAATAAGGGACACAGTGCTGGGAACAGCAGGTCTGACACTAGCTTGTGCTGTCCTCAGCAAGGGGGGCATAACCTATGTGACAGGTTCCCTTTAAGAAGGAGCTAGCAAGAGAGGAAGAACAGGTAAGCCAGTAGACTTGTAGACTGAGATGCCCTGTGCAATGGCAGACAGGTAAACGAGGGAGCCTGTGGCTGAGGGGAGGGACTATTGACAAAATAAGTCCAGAATACTTGTCCCCCATATGGACTTCTAATGGCAATAGCATGCAAATGTATACATAAATCAAAATAATTTGACAGGGCCAAATAATCACTCCAAAATTCTTATTTTATTTTATAACAACTTTGATTTTAAGCTGCACTGATTTTTTTTGTATAAAATGTAAATTTTGCCTCACAGCATTGAAGCGATGGGGAGTAGGGATCAAAAATAATAATAAAACATTGCCACTGTAACAATATTTTGCAAGAGTTCCTCAGTATTTTCCTTCTCCTCTTGGTATTTTCATCCAAATACCCAGAGATCCTGTAGCCTTTAAGGGGAGGAAATCTATTCCCTTCCCGACGTGAAATCCATGTTGTTTTAGTCGCGTGCGCCTGGGAGGTGGCTCGCACTGTTTTGTTTGCTTTATGGCCTGTCTGCTCTTATTGGTAAGTGTATCTATCCATTAGCATACAGATGATTGCAGGCCTGTGCCAAGAGACTAAAAAAATGTGTGCAACTCGAAAATTCTTCGCTACACCTAATTACAGATAATTATAGGTAACCCCTGCGAGCACACGTGTGAAATCACAGTACAGACATTGTTCACACCGTGCAATTATTGGCATCAATAACCGTCTCTTTAATCAACATGTTTTGGAAGGCTGTAAATTAAACAATTGTATACAAGCCTCCCTCTTGTTCTTCTGAATGTATTAATATTACAAGATAAACGTCTGGGGAGCAGCGACGCGTCAAGTGAACCCTGCTCTATCTGGAACGGTTCATGGAGAAGGTTAAGATAAATGGGGTTTTCATAACATGTTTGCACGTTTCATTGGGGATGGTCTCCAGATAACACACCATAGGGGGGGTCTACATGAATGGAATGAAGCTGATATTGCTGTTAGGCCATGTTCACACGGCTTAAAATGGGCCGTATTTCGGTCCGTAATTACGCGCCGAAGTGCGCCAATTACGGGCCGAAAACGGCCCCATTAAATTACGGTAATTCACAGTTTCTCATAGAGAACTATGGATTACATCTCCTCTCCCCCCCCGGCGAACCGCCGGGCGGGGAGATAATTGACATGTCACTTTCTAGCGGCGTATACGCGCCGTTAGCAGTGATTGTCTATGGGCCGGCGAAGTACCTGCCCCCCGCTCACTCCCCCGTCCACACGGCTTAACTGCGGGGCGTAATTTCGCCCCGCAATTACGCCGTGTAAACCTAGCCTTATAGCCATAGACATAACAAGGAATTACAGACAATGGAAAAAGGAGCTTGATCCAATATTGATTAAAAAAATCCAAACTACTTTATTAATACATAATAAAAAGACAAATATTCATGAAAAAGATCCCAAATAAATAGATCACAATGGGGTGTATGACGCTACTGAAAAGATTCGAATATAGGGCAGTAATGTGTAATACATATGCGTGACAAGGGCATACTATAATAATTAGCAGTGACAGCATATATATTTCTTTACATAATACTCTAAATGGCTATAATCACATATATCCATGCAGGCCAAAATAGGTCATCCAAAAAATTACTTACAATGCACCAAGTTAATATAAAGTATAAATATAACAAAGAAGCCTGATGGTTGTGCCATTAAGATGGTGACAAAAACATCTTACGATGTCCTGGGTCTCTACTAGAGATGGGCGAATTTCTCAAAAATTCGGTTCGGTCACTTCGCCGAATTTCCCGACAAAAATAAATTCGGTCCAAATTACTTCGGGACGAATCGCGTTAAAAAACAGCTATTTCCAGGCTGCACAGAGCCTGCAGGGTGCTGTAGAACGTTGTGCCATGCTTAAATATGCAGAGGGAGCTTGGTTTGGTCTTCATACAATGTCATAGTATGACACGCAGATGACTGCCGCCGCTCTTAG
Source organism: Phyllomedusa bahiana (assembly GCA_025379985.1). NCBI lineage: Eukaryota > Metazoa > Chordata > Amphibia > Anura > Hylidae > Phyllomedusa > Phyllomedusa bahiana. The sequence continues at coordinate 154,797 of JAODAL010004268.1, forward strand.
AATCGCTTCACTATAAATCCTGGCACTTAAGAGGGAAAAACGACCAAAAAACTGAAGGGGGATTGTAGCCTGATAAAGTCATGGCAGCGACAGCTGGAAAAAAACAAGCTGAGGGCTAAGGTGGCAACATTAGTGACAGTGTGGAGGTGACGGCGGCAGCCACAGCAGCATGAGGTCAGGCAGTGGCACAATGACATTCTGGAGGCGGCAAAACAGTATTAGGCCACAGAGTGGCACAATCACACAGTGTGGAGGTCAAGACAGCAGCAGCATGAGGTCAGGCAGTGGCACAATGACATTCTGGAGGTGGCAAAACAGTATTAGGCCCCCGAGTGGCACAATCACACAGTGTGGAGGTCACAACAGCAGCAGCATGAGATCGAGCAGTGGCACAATGACATTCTGGAGGTGGCAAAACAGGAGAAGCCACAGAATGCACAATGACTGAGAGCGGAGGTCACGGCGGCAGCAGCATGAGGTCATACAGTGGCACAATGACATTCTGGAGGTGCAAAAACAGAGTAGGCCACAGAGTGGCACAATGACAGAGAGTGGAGGTGCGGGGGCAGCAGCATAGGTCAGACAGTGGCACAATGACATTCTGGAGGTGGCAAAAACGGAGTTTGGGGCCCCCAGAGTGGCACTTTGCCATGGGATTTGGAGGGGACGGGGGGCGGGAAAACTGCTTTGAGGTCAGACATTTGGCACAATGAAATTCGGGAGGTGGCAAAACATAGTGGGCCATAGATTGGCAAAATTACAAGTGGAGGTGACGGCGGCATAGCAACAGTATGGGGCCCAGACAGTGGCACAATGCCCTTCTGGAGGGGCAAAACAGTAGTAGGCCATAGAGAGGCACAATAAACAGGAGTGGAGGTGACGGCGGAGAGCATGGGGTCAGACAGTGGCACAATGACATTCGGGGAGGTCCCCCAAACAGTAGAAAGGCCCATAGAGTGGAAACAATGACAGAGAGGGAGGGGGAGGGGCGGCAGCAGCTTTGAGGTCCCCAGGGGCACAATGACATTCTGGGGTGGCAAAAACGGGATTAGGCCACAAGGGGCAAAAGCCATATAGTGGGGGTACGGGGGCAGGACAACTGCATGAGGCCCAGACAGTGGCACAATGACATTCTGGGGGTGGCAAAAAAGTAGGGGGGGGGCCATAGATGGCACAATGACAAAAAAAAAAGGGGGAGGTGACGGGGGCACACCCATGGGGTTTCAGACATGGCACAATGACATTCTGGAGGTGGCAAAACAGTAGAGGCCCAAGTGGCACAATGACACAGTGTGGGGGGCACGGCAGCAGCAGCATGGGGGTCAGACATTTGCACAATGACAAGAGTGGAGGGACGGCGGCAGCACATAAGTCAGACAGTGGCAAAATGACATTCTGGAGGTGGCAAAAACGGGAATAGGCCACAAAGGGGCACAATGACAAGTGGAGGTGACGGGGGCACCCAGAGCATGAGGTCAACAGTGGCAAAATTTTGATTCTGGAGGGGCAAAAACAGGAGTAGGCCACAGAGTGGCACATTCCCATAAGGGGATGACGGGGGCAGGGGGCAACGCATGGGGTCAGACGGGGGCACAATGACTTTTCTGGAGGGGGAAAAAACTGGAGTAGGCCACAAGTGGCAAAAATGACAATGGAGGTACGGCGGCAGGAGCAACAGCATGAGGCCCAGAAGTGACACAATGACAGAGTGTAGGGGTAATTGGCAATACCAGTCCCTGGTAAAGAGGGTTTTGGGGGAAAATGGGGGAAACTGTCAGCAAAATTTTGGGCATCAAATTTTGGGCTGAGGAAAGGTATTTTTGAACCAGACTCATTTCTCACATTTGGGGTGAGGCGTAAAGGCTGTTTTAAACCTGACGCCAAAGGTTTTTGGGGGGGGAAACCCCTGGCCCATCCATCCTGATTCATCTTGACAAAGGCATCGTTCCACTTTTCCCCCGGGGACAAGGGGGTTTCTCCTTTCGGTAACATCCCCCCCCCCCCCCGCACTGAACACCCGCCGTCCACACACTGGCCGGGCGGAAAGCTTCTCCACTCCCAAACCGGCAAGTTGCCCACACATCCAGTTTGGCCTGCCCATTATCCAGGGGACCCCAGTTTTCCAATGGCCACCATTTTTGGGGTTTTCAGGGACTGCTCCGGGTCCGGGCTGGCTGGCAACGCCCCCTCATTTAGGTGGGTGAAGGAAGCTGCCCCATCATTGTTTCCCAAAGATTTGGGGTTTGCTGCGGGATGGACTGGACTGTTTTTTTCTCCCCCCCCCCCCACCTTCCCCCCAGGTCGCGGCGGGAAAGTACGGGGAGCGCAAAGGGAACCCCCCCCGGGTCAGCCCTTTGTCGGGAGGAAGGGCCCTGCCGCACATGGGCAGTGGCCAACTGCCTTCGGGGGTTTTCCCCTTTTATAGTATTTGATTTTTGTCCTCCCTCCCCAAAGTTTGGGAAAAAGGCCCCCTTTTTGGGGCCCGGGTACGAGGGCCCAAATTTGGGGTGGAAAGAGCCAGAAGTCATCCCTTTCCCCGATGCTGACTATTCGGCTTTTCACTAGCCAGGCAAATCAGCATGCCGGGCCGGGCCATCTGCACAAGTGACTCCGAGGGCTCCCTGCCCCATCTCCACTGTATCCCTCCCCACGGTGGGATGCTGGGCATCTGCCTCGTCTTCCCCATCTCCATTTTTCCTCTTCCCCTGGGGTCCTCTCCTCCCCTCGTCACCTGGGTAATAAAACCATCATTTTACCAGACAATGCTTCGCTCCAAGGGCCCCCCTCCTCCTCCCTTTCCCCCCCCTCCAAATTTTAGTCCCCACCTGTCGCATTGGGGCCCCGGGGGGATGTAGTCCCCCACGTTTTCCAAATCCCCCCGCCCAGACAGATTTTTCAGCATCCCGTTCCAAGGGGCATGAAACAGTGGGAAAACATTTCATCCCCTAGTCCCCCGCGACTGAAAAAATAACGGGGCCCTCGAAAGGGGCCCCAACAAATGGCATTTTCAGCATGACGCCACGGGTGACATCAAATTACACAGGGGAGTACTCCTGTCCCCTGGATCATCAAAAAAATCGTTTAAAGGCCCCTTTTTCCCGTTCATACAGTCGGGCCCAAAATGTGCAGGGTGATATTCCAACGGGGGAAAAACCCCATATCAGATTGGGGGGGGTGGGGGAAAGTTCTGCCGCTGCAACTCGAGGAAGGGGTTCCTGGCTTTTTAAAGGGAAAGGGTGAAGTGCATGCCAGTTTTCCCCGGGCCCTTTTTTAAATCTTCCCGAAAATCGGTGGAAGAAATTCAAGGGAAACTTTTGGGCAAACCCGATTTAACACGTGTGCCATGCAGGGCGCATGGAAACCCCCCCTCCTCGGGGCCACGGGACCCATGTTCCTCCCATTGTCCGTCAACCCTGGGTTTCCCTTTTGCAGTTGGCCCCGAGAAAGCCCCCCACATCGATTTTTTTTGGGGGGTTTCTTACCGGGAGGGATTTCCCCCTTGTGGGGACCCTTTTTCGCCGAGGGAACCAGGTAGAAATGCGTGAAACCGCTGTGCCCTAAACATGTGTTTTTTGGGGGAGCAGGGGCTTTGGAGGTGAGAAAGGGGTGGGGGTGGTGGGGGGAAGAGGAGGGGGGCGGACATTGGCCAGGGGCCACAGTTTGACAACGTGTAGGAGAAAGCGCCGTCTCCTGGGCCAAGTTGTTGGTGGCCTTGGGGCCGGGAAACACATTCACCCAGTGGGGCCCAAAGGGCATGTACTGGCCCGAAACCCAGTTACAAACTCCAGACGTCCCCCCCGCCGAGCACCCCCTTGGGGAAAAAACTGATAAGCTTTAAGGACTGGCCCCCCTTCTTTCTACATAATTTTTTTAAGTGCTTGGGGACTGCCTTTTTGAAAAGAAATTACGGCTTTTGGGAAAACCCCCTCTCGGCCGGCACAAGCCATTATTTCTCTGAACAGTGCAGAGTCCCCCCATTTTGGAAAGGGAGGGACTGCAGGGCCAACAAATTGGACAGGACACGGTCACGCTGGGACCTTAGGATGGTTTTGGGCGGGATACTGTTTTTGGGCTCTTTTTTTTTTCCCAAACACCTCGCTGAACCCATGCTGGCGCCATGAGTAGCGAGGGGGGCAGGGGCATCTGGGCCGGGGGGGAAAGATTCAAAGAGAAAACACTCCCTTCTGCAAAAGGTTTGGGGGAGCCTTTACTGGCCTTTCAAAAGGCATGCGTGCCACTGGGGGCTGCCGGCAAGGGTATACCACCACATCGGGGCCACGTTTTTCCCAGGCCCCCCAATGGTTTAGCGCTTATGTTTGACGCAGGGGCCTGGTGGGCCCAAATTACTCCCTTTTTTACCCCTTCAAATTTTCCCCCCACAGATTCTAAAATTACCCAATTCGGCTCCTTTCCCGGGGTCTTAGCAAAGGGGAAATGCCACACCGCCAAATCTTTTTTTTCCGCCCCAACGCTTCGCACTGATTTACTACCCACCGCCCCCCGCCCCCGCAGCCCCGTGCCCCTACT